>JBBPBX010009548.1:49008-59857 GCA_038048925.1 Garcialebias charrua | reverse complement strand
TGACGGGCTTCACCACCGTGTGAATGAAGGAAGAGCAGCAGGTAAGAGAGAAAACGTGATGCCAGTGTCTCTGGCAGCTGAAGCTGCTTGTTTCTTAGCTGTGACAGAGAATGTGTGTGTTTTTATTTTTAATGTAACGATACAAGCAGTGTTTAAATGTGTTTTATAAATAAATCTAACACAAAGATGGTGATAATTTAATGATTTAGCTTCAACTTTTAATTTGCTGGCAAAGTCTGAAGTCACTGCATTGTATGGAAGGATGAATTGCATTTAAACAGGAATTACAGTAATTTATTCATCTACTCAAGTGTGTGTAATTAGTATTTTATATTTGTGTGTGTGTGTGCTTGTGCGTTTAACCAAGTGAAACAAGGCATTTCTTGAGTTACTGTAAATTATGATATAATACATATAAACTCTCTCTCATTCCAGAAAACAACAAACAATGACAGCCTTCATGATGGACAGACATCATGCACACCACCACAGCAAGCAGCAGAGACTGAAAGATCCTTACATGAACGTCACTGACATGAGGCCTCTGTCGATGGTTGAAGACGAAGACTTCACTTTTAACCCAGGTTACAATGATCCACACTTGTAATGGTAAATGGTAAATGGACTGTACTGTACTTATATAGCACCTTTCTATCTAATTGATACTCAAAGTGCTTTACATTGTTTATAGTAGTGTAAAGCACTACATGTCCTCATTTACCCATTCATACAGCACTCTACTAGATTACAAAGAACAAATCATTCTAAAGAGACAAATCCGAGCTTTAGCTCACATTCATACACCAATGGGGCACAAACATGGGGTTCAGTGTCTTGCCCATGGACACTTAGGCATGTGACTGCTGGTGGATTCCAACCCCCAACTCTTGCATTGGAGGACGACTGCTCTAACAACTCAGCCACAGCTGCCCCATCCAGGTTAAAACAATCCACACCTTTAATCCAGGTTACACTTGTCCCTCAAAAACACATTTTACAAAGTAGCTACATTTTGTGCAGGTATAAATCATACATTTGTATATATGTTTGTGTACATTTATTTTTTATTGAAGCTGACTAACTTTATTTTTTAATTATTCAATATTTTACTAACAGAATAGTCAAGTAGCAACCTGTTTTTTGTGCGATTTGATATGTCAGTCAAATTTTGGAATAAAGAGGTGATAATTAAAACTTGTTTCCTTTTTTTTTTTGCCGATTCATCGATGAATCGAAAAAATAATCGGCCGATTAATCGATTATTGAAATAATCGTTAGTTGCAGCCCTAGTGGCAAGTATGAGCAGTCCTTGTACTTTCTACGTATGCAGGACGTGTTTCAACGGACATGACATTCCAGTAGTGGTAAACCGGACTACATGTAATTTGCAAGTACAGGTGACCCCCTACCTACGACTCCATCGACCTACGGCCGCCCGGACCTACGAACGTATCATATTTAATAAAAATATGAAATTACTGTATTAAAAAAAATAATAAATTTTTTTGTTTTGTTTAAATGTTCTTAATTTCATGTGTACATCACTTTGTTGCAGCTGTGGTTGTTTTAAAGGCTTTATAAATAATAATTATGATAAAAATGATCATTTCTGATCATTTTTGTCATGATTGCGCAATCTTGCGCAGCAAGAAGTAGGTCTTCAGTTTACACGGTCACAAGTTAATGTAGAACACCGGACGCCATTTTAGGTTCAGTCACGGGGGCCTTTGAAGGTCTCCAGTTTAGACGGTCACAAGTTAATGTAGAACACCGGACGCCATTTTAGGTTAGCTGCCGGGAGCCGGCCTTTGAAGACTGGTGACCAGGATCGCCTCATATGGATTAATTACTAGCTGGAAACGGCTCTGTGAACTCTGTGGATGTCTCAGCCTAGAGCAGCAACCGCGGATCGATCGCGCCGGACCGCCACGCGAACAGCAGCTCATGATGGCCTGGCTAACAGGCAGCTAGCAGAAGCTAACACAGGCCTCGAGCAGCTGCCGGCTGTTCGCCGCGCTGCTCGGCCGACAACATCAACGCATGGCAACCTAAGATGTCGGCTTTGACCATCTCAAAGTAAGAAATTATATTTTTATTTATTCTGTACTGTTTTAATTAATTATTTTATTCTGTAATAATTTTACAGTATTGAATGTGCTGTGCTGAATAGCAATGTTTAACGTTACTGCACACTACTGTACAGTTACTGTGTGTGTTTATGGATGAATGTGTGGTGTAATGTGTTAGATAAGTGTTTGTAAATAAAGTTCTGTGCATGTTTATGGCCCAGTATGTCAGCTTGTTCAGTCTCATGCCGATAAATTTGTGTGCGGCGCTCCGTTAGCGTTATTTCCGCGACGTACGAACGAAATCAGGACCTACAAACAAGACGTTATTTTCACCCCCTAGCTACGACAGAATCGAGCTGCGAACGGTCCTTAGGTCCGGAACTCGTTCGTAACTCGCGGGTTTCCTGTATTACATATAAAAGTGCAAATGGAACCTTTCCGGAGAATGGTAACCACTCATAACCATGAGTGGAGAAGATTGTGGAACATTTCTGATGCTCGTTGGATTCAATGTTGGTTTTTGAAATTACACAGTGATTGGTTCAAACCACAGATGAACATAACCTTTTCAAGTTGTTGAATAAAATGGAGGGTGAACATTTGTAGAACTGATCAGAGACCAGAGGGTGGAATGAATAATGAATAAATAAGTTTGTTCTCTGATCAGTCTAAAAAGTCTGAAACATCCAGACATTGTGTGTGATTTTCCTGTCTGTCACTACCGGGGAGCTGGGAGATAAGAAGTTAAACTGTGCTGATTTCATCATCACAGTGTAGTGATACACCTAGCCTCTGTTATTTTAGGCTTGACCTTCAAGTACACCTCTCTGCATCTCTCTGAAACTCTCAGTGTTACACCTTCTTGAAACCTTCAAGGAGACGAGTAAACACTATTTTGGTTAACAATTATTATGAATTAATGGACACTAATTAATCAGATTGAACTTTCTCTTTAATGTGTGTTAATTCAGAATTGATCTACAGTATATTTTGTCATTTTAATGATGATCTGCTACTTTCATGAGCTTTGGCCTTCTGCTGGTTTTATTTCTGCAAAAGCAAGCAGGCTCTGATTTTAAGACACAGTTCAGGGTAAACTGTTAGCTGTTCAGCTTCCTTCTCTGTTTTGTCTGTGAAAGTTAGACATAACATTAGCTGTGTTCACAGGCAGGCCATCTGGCCGATTTATGTAAACAGTTTTCCTGGTGTCCGTCAAGAGTCTTTCTGCCTATGGAATTAAACTTCCATCTTTTATTTTGTTAGTTCAGCCAGTAGTCATTTAGGAGGTGGGTCAGATCCCGCCTCCCATATAATGGGCACTTCCTATTTGGAAGTTAGAGTTTCGAGGAGAACGAACTGTCAACCTGCTCTCTCCTCTGGAAAAGCTGGAGACGGCCCGGTCATGTGTCAACGACCCACGTCTCAGCTGGGATCATAGTAAAGCCTTACTTTGATCCATTCACTCCTTTCTGAAGAATTTGTTTTCTAAAGTTTTATTTTGAAAGTTCAACCAGTGCGATTGGAGTCTGTTCCTGCCGGTGAACGCGTGCTCCCGCTCGTCTGACCCAGTCATACACGCACGAAGTCATCTGGACGCTCACTGGACAACACAGTCCGTTAGTGTCCACAAACTTCTCAGTCCTCACCTCGCAAGACGTCTCGTCACCAGGTAAAGAGGCGTTGTTTGTATGCTGCACGTGTCGGAAGTACAGCTAAGATCCGTATGGGAAAGCTGCCACCCTGGTTGGTTCAAAGTAAACAACTTTAGTTAACTTAGCTCCAGAACTCCTTCCTCCTATTTCTTATTTTTCATAAGCTATTAATCTGTCAAGTAATGTGCCAACAGAAAGTTCCTAATTGTCTGTTTGTTTTAATTTGAATTCTTGTCAACGTAGTTATTAAATCAGAGCTAATATCGATACAAATGTTTAATGTAATTTTTGTGATAGTTTCAATAAAAGGTCTATTTTTTTGGTAGACCAATATAAATTGAAGTCTCCTGTGAAGTTACATTTCTGGCTAATCACAGTAGAAACAATTTGGTATCGGAAAAAGGAAGAACTCACACTTTGGTGGCAGTTTGTGCAAGATTAAAGTCTGCTAAACTGCGCATCTACAATAATGATGGCTCAGTAAGTGTTTAAATACCTTACAAACCGCATTATTCTATTACAACAGGAATAGTCAGTTTATTGATCAAGTCATCTCCGGAGCTTTGTTCCAACGGTTTGATTAGGGGTAAGGAAGAGATATTCCAGTTCCTGTTGAAACTGGGTGATTGCTTGTGGAAAAAAGCCTGGCCAACTTTGTTTCGCAAGCAATCCTTATCTAAAGGGATAAAAAGAGACAGGCTGGGCTCCCAGGGTAGAGAGACTACCGGCGATGAAAGTAATCGTCCGTTTGTTTAACGCTCATTCTGCCTTTGGATTGAAACGGTTTTCTCTCTCCAATCCACACTATCAAATGGTAAGAATCTTTGTTTAAGCGTTAATCATTGTATGAAGTTTTGAGATGAAAGTGTGTCACTTGTTTGCTTCTGGCTTGCTTGCTATTGATTTTCTGTGGTAAAATAAAGAGTATTTGTTTTAAGCAGAGAATAGAGTCCTGTGTGAAGTCTCTTGAAGTTATAATTCTTTTGAGGGTATTTGCCAATCTCTCTCGATCCTGGATAAATAATATTTCATAAAACATTTATGAATATTAATTCATAAAACATTTATAAAATAATATTTCATAGAAAAAATGTTGGCGTTGTCGGCAGGATTGAAAAGAGAGACTACATAATGTTCAAAGGAATGTTCAAGAGAAAATCAGCAATTTCAAACCCAGCAAGACTCTCAGACAGAGGCTGGTCCACCCTAAGGACAAAACACCCACACACAAACAGAGTGGTCTAGTCTATGCAATCCAGTGCAGCGAGGACTATCCAGACCTCTACATTGGGGGAACTAAAAAGCCTCTTCACAGACGCATTGCTCAGCACAGGAGAGCCACCTCCTCTGGACAAAACTCAGCTGTTCACCTCCACCTCATGGACAAGGGACACTCATTTGAGGACCAGAATGTGCACATTTTGGACAGAGAACACAGATGGTTTGAGAGGGGTGTGAAAGAAGCTGTATATTAAGAGAGAAAAANCATGATTGCTGACTTGGTCAGCAACACTTTTTCTAATGAAAAATGAAAATTATGTGAGTTGTTTTTGTTTATAAACTGACCTAAGATCAACTTGTCTTTTGTTAAAAAATAAAAAAGTCAAAGTCTTGGTCAAAAGGATTAAAGAAACATTTTAGCTCCATGAGTGAGCATCACTTTGACATGAGTGGGCTGCTCACATTAGCTGTTATAAAACCATTACACGTCTTCACGGATATGTTTGAACCTGCAGTTCAAAGGCATTAGTGAGGAAAATGGAATCAATTTTGCGCCAAACAATTTACAATAATGCCATGAACAATTGTTATTTACCTCAATTTCAACAGAAGCTGTTTTATTATTGTCAGAATTTATAGCATAATTCTGTGAGTACAAAAACAAAAAAAAGCTCACGATCAGAAGACGGTAGTCCCTCGTTTATCACAGGGGATCCGTACCCTGAGGCCCCGCAATAAGTGAAAAACAACAAAGTAGGAATAGTAGTACAGGTGCTAAGTTGTAGTATATATATATATATATATATATATATATATATATATATATATATATGTATATATATATATATATATATATATATATATATATATATATATATATATATATATGTAATATATATATATATATATATATACCGTATTTTCCGGTGTATAGGTCGCACCTTTTTATGGTTTTTTTCAAGGCCTGCGACCTATACTCAGGTGCGACCTATATATGGCTTGTTATCACTTTCGGTGAAACAAATTTTTAAATCCAGCTCATTTCACAATTACGTTCATTTATTAAGGAAAAGTTCAGCTCAGACATATATTTGCTATAATTTTTATCAAACAAATAATTGTTTTTAAGTGTTAATCTTCTTAAAAGCCTTGCTGTGCGCTCCTGTGGCAGACATTTGCAGCAGAGCTAAACGTAGGTGCGACCTATACACCAGTGTGACCTATCTATGTCCAGCTGAGGCGTCTGTCTAAGCTGAAGCCCATATTATCAAAAAACAACCTGGAGACAGTGATTCACGCATTCATTACATCTAGGCTGATTACTGCAATTCCCTTCTGCTTGGCGTCAGTCAAGCCACCATTGCACGATTACAACTGGTTCAGAACGCAGCTGCCCGATTTTTAACCAGCACACGCAAAAGAGAGCACATTACACCAGTCTTGGCCTCCCTTCACTGGCTACCGGTTCATCTTCGAATCCAATTCAAAATTCTCATGTATGTCTACAAATCGCTGAACAGTCTCGCCCCCGCCTATCTCTCGGATCTGATACACCCATATGTCCCTCCACGTGCTTTGAGGTCAGAGGATCAGGTACTCTTAATAGTTCCAGAAACTCGCCTTAAGCGCAGGGGTGACAGGGCGTTCTCTGTAGCAGGCCCAAGACTCTGGAACGAGTTACCGCTGCTCATCAAACAGGCCCCCTCCCTCTCGGTTTTCAAATCCCGGTTAAAAACTCACTACTACTCCATTGCTTTCAATGCCAGCTGATTTGTATTGGATCGTTTGATTTATGATCTGCAATGTTTTTATGTTTTTCGTGTTGTACTTCATTGTCTGTGTTGCCTGTTGCGTGTTTGTTTGTCCAGCACTTTGGTGTGGACTTGTTCCTGTTTAAAGTGCTTTATAAATAAAATGGTATGGTATGGTATCTTAAGCTTTTTTCAGATAATTTCCACTTTTTTTTTGCTTATTTCTTCTTTTTCATTCAACCTTTATTTAGTCAGGTAAATCTCATTGAGCCTCGAGGGCTCATTTACAAAAGCGACCTGCTACTTGTTTCAGATTTCAGATTGCTTCAGATACAGTATTTCAGATTGTTTCAGATATTTCAGATTATTCACAATTATGCTCTTTCTAATTCCTTCAGCTAACTTAAGCTTATTTATGCTATTTTAGATAATATTCAGCTGTTTATGCTACCTTAAAGCTGCTATATGTAACTTTTCTAACAATATATTTTTAACATATTTCTTCACTCTGTCACTAGATTGATGTTAGAGAGGTAATCTCTGAAAAAAACTAAAAAAAAATATTGTCCCCTTGCTTCTCCAGGTGGTAAATAAGCATTTCTAAAAAGAAAAAGTGACCCGCCATTTTCCAGCCAATAAAAACAAAGTTTGTAACCAGCCAATAAAAACCGAGCTTGAATTCGAATCAGCCAATAAAAACAGAGCTTGAATTTGAATTTTAACAGACCACAAGGGGGCAGTGCCATATATGGCTCTGAGGGGGAGGGATCAGAATGCTTTGCTTGTTGAAATTTTTTCTAAGTGCTGATGTTCTACAGAAACTGCAGACTCCACCTTTAAGCTTTTTCAGATAATTTCCACTTTTTTGCTTTTTTCAGATTGTTTCAGATTTCCAACTGTTTCAGATATTTCAGATTATTCACAATTATGTTCTTCCTGATCCTTCTGCTAATTTAAGCTTACTTCTACTATTTTAAATAATATTCAGCTGTTTTTTTGCCAATTCTTGATCAAATGGCATTCACACATGCATTTTCGCAGGGAATGCAATTTCTCTAGTTCCTCTTATTCCAGTTACTATCATGATTCCGCACGTTTTTCGGAATCCTACACTTTCTACAATTTTTGTGCTATTTCAACAATTCAAAATGTTCAGCTCGTTTAGGACAATGTGGCTATGACTTTTGGTATTGGTGCAACTTTAGCTTTTTGAAATATTTAGCCTTTTCCGCCATTTTTATCCCATTGAAAATTAATTTATCTCATTTGACATTGTTCATATCTTTAGATCTCTTTATAATATTTTACTACTCCTTTCACATTTTGGACCGGCTCAGCTTCTTTCAGCTTCCTTGTACATTTTTTAATAATTTAGCTACTTTCAGCTACTTTCAGCTGTTTCTTCAACTGCGTTGTGCTCTTTTCAGCTTTATTCAGCTTACTTCAACATTTTTGTACTTCTACTGACTTATTTCTGATAATTTCAGATCGTTATGCTCCTTTCAGCTAATTTTTGGAAGATTCAGATACTTCTGCTATTTCAGCTACTATTTAGCTGTTTTATGTTAATTTCCGCTTTTTCAGCTAATTCCACATTTCTTTTAAATCAATCCAACTTTTTTCAGCCTTATTCAACAAAACCATGCTCTACCCACTTCCTTCTGGTATTTTAAGATTATTTCTGCTTGTTTTAGCTATTGTTCAGCGGTTTTGAGCCAATTTCAGCTTTTTTTCAGATAATTTCAACTCTATTTTGCTTATGTCTGCTTATTTCAGATTTTTTGCAATTTCAGATTGTTTCGGATATTTCAGATTATGCTGCTTTGTGCTTATTTATGCTAGTTTCAGCTTATTCTGCTATTTTAGCTACTATTAAGCTGTTTTCATGCTAATTTAGGCTAGTTTAAACCAATTCCACATTATTTGCACTAATTTTAACTTTTTCCAGCCTAATTCTGCAAAACTGTACTCTACTAATTTCTAAGACATTTAAGCTTCTTTCTGCTATTTTAGATACTATTCAGCTGTTTTTCAGATAATTTAAGCTTTTTTCCAGATAATTTCCACGTTTTGTGTTTATTTCTAGTTTTCTACTTGTTTCAGATTTCAGATTGTTTCAGATATTTTAGATTATTCACAATTCTGCTCTTTCTGATTCCTTCCACTAATTTAAGCTTATTTCTACTATTTTATCAAGGGCGTAACTTTAGGTCTAACATTGGGGGGGTTATGCTCTCTACCTATTTATTTATCTATCGAATAAATAACTTTTTTTTTATGATTCAGGATATTTTAGGGTTAAAATATATTGTAATGCTTTTACTGTGATTTACTTAACTTTCCTGTTTTCTCTGTATTTATTCTGCTCCTTTTTTGTTCCACATAGGTTCAACAAGTAAGAAAAAAACTCACTATTTTTCTGCATTTTTTTCAGCCATAACACATATTTTACATTTTTAAGATTTATTATATAACATACCTCAATTTCACAATTTTCAAAGAGTGTGTATTTACCTGGTTCACTACAGTTTAACTAGGAAAAATTACAACAAATGATTCAAATACAGCCATAATATGACAAGAGCAGAGTAAAACCCTGCCTGCATGTCATCTTCAGCAATTATGCTTAAATGTTCACTTGCAGGCAGTTTCAAGGCGATTAACGTAATACCCCCAAAACAGCCAAAAGGCGCACTTTGTTTTCTTTCAAACACAGTTTGAATTTTTCTGATAGCCCAAACCGTTGCAGAGTTACGGTAATGCAAAGTTAGTGTGTGGAAAACGTGTCCCCGGCTGCTGCTGGAGGGGGGAGGAGGAGGGGGAGGCTGAGAACCGAACGGCAGCTTTTACGCAGAGAGAGAGAGAGCAGTCTCACCTGCTGAAACGTGCTCCTCCAGGCGCGCGCACCTCCAGTTAATCCGGGAGCTTGAAATGAATGATGCCATTTTATTGGGGGGGTTATATTGACTGGATCCAATTATTGAGGGGGTTAAATCCCCCCCATCCCCCGTGTAAATTACGCCTATGTATTTTATATCATATTCAGCTGTTTCTTTGCAAATTTAACATTTTTGCATATAATTTACACATTTTGTGCTCATTTCTACTTAATTTCAACCTTGAGAGACTCACACGGAGAGAGAAGAATACAATTAAAAGGTTTTATTGACAAGAGTTCTTTGGCGCTCGGGCCCCGGCGGAGGGCATGCATGCCGGACCACTGTGAGCTTGAATGTTAGGCATAAAAAAGGAGCCGGGGCNTATATATATATATATATATACTGTGTTTATAGGCATTTTCAACCCTTAGCACACTTTTGCAATATTCTAAACAATGTTTCTAAAATCTAACGCTCTAAAAGAGCACAGCTAGAATGTCATGATTTCAGCTTCCTGCCATGGTTGCACTCTGCACCCTTGGCCACGCCCACTTCTCTGCTGAAGAGACAGAGAAGGAAGGAAGTGGAAGGAGGAGGTACATGAGGAAGTTTCTCCTGCAGTGTGGGCTGCACAAAGTTGCAGCAGGTGCTAAATAATTTTAAATGATTTAATTTAAATGAAAATCTCATGCCGATCATGCAGCTCATCCATCAATCAGCCAATTGTAGGTCATGTCCAATTTTATTTTGAAAAACCGCGATAGAGCGAGTCCGTGAAAAACAAACCGTGAAGTAGCGAGGGACTATAACCAAATCATAATTCATTTATAGTTTGAAATAAACATTTTTACTAGGGGTGCACCGATAAATCGGCCCCAATTTCTTTAATTTTGGGAGATCGGAAATCGGCTGATACTTACATGTGAAACCGATTTTACCAATTTTTTTTGTAGTTTTATTTTATTTATAAAATATAAAAATTTTTGTAGTTTCCTATCTCTCGGATCTGATACACCCATATGTCCCTCCACGTGCTTTGAGGTCAGAGGATCAGGTACTCTTAATAGTTCCAGAAACTCGCCTTAAGCGCAGGGGTGACAGGGCTTTCTCTGTAGCAGGCCCAAGACTCTGGAACGAGTTACCGCTGCTCATCAAACAGGCCCCCTCCCTCTCGGTTTTCAAATCCCGGTTAAAAACTCACTACTACTCCATTGCTTTCAATGCCAGCTGATTTGTATTGGATCGTTTGATTTATGATCTGCAATGTTTTTATGTTT
>JBBPBX010009548.1:20621-36833 GCA_038048925.1 Garcialebias charrua | reverse complement strand
TATATATATAGTTATATATAGTTATATATATATATATATATATATATAGTTATAGTTATATATAGTTATATATATACAGTATATAGTTATATACTTATAGTATATAACTATAAGTATGTCCTTTATGTCAATGCCTGCTGACAATGTTGCAAACTAATTTCCCTACGGGGACAAATAAAACTAACTAACTAACTAACTAACTAACTAACTAACTAACTATCTATCTATCTATCATCTATCTATCTATCATCTTTCATCTATCTATCATCTATCATCTATCATCTATCTATCATCTATCATCTATCTATCATCTATCATCTATCATCTATCGTCTATCTATCATCTATCATCTATCTATCTATCTATCGTCTATCTATCTATCTATCTATCTATCTATCTATCTATCTATCTATCTATCTATCTATCTATCTATCTATCTATCTATCTATCTATCTATCTATCTATCTATCTATCTAATATCTTACCTGTTGTAGATAATGCTTTAAATTACATCAGTTTTGAAGAAATGGTTTATTTCTGACTGGACCGGTGAGGTAATAGTTAGTCCAAGTGTGTCTTTGGGAGTGTTTTTTTCAGGTGAATGTTGTTTGTAAAACAACTTTTACATCTTTGTCAACTTTACATGACGGTAGCATCTCTGGAGCAGCCTAGGTTAAATCCCATCTTTTATACTTTTTTTTTCAAAACTGATAGTATTATGATATGTAAATGAGTTTTTTCTGAACATTTTGGGGAGATGTTTTAATTTTGTCCGTTTTTATTTTCTTGATTTCATTTCGAACAATTAAAATGTAAAAATAAATAAATGCATAAAAAATGTAAACTTTTCAGCCAAAATATTATGTAAACAAAACAAAAATGTTTGAACAGGGAGCAAGAAGAAGCAAAAGCTTATCCAGTCCTGGTCCTGTTTGTACATGCTAATTCTGAATCAAACTAGTGATTCAATATAAACATAAATACATAAATACCCATACATGCATTTACAACTGTATACACACAGACATGCATGCATATACCTACACATACAAATAGATACAAATGTATTTTTATATCACCTCACCATATCAGTTCACTTTGATCTTGACCTCACCAGGGCTAGCTGCTAGTTTGACAACCTGTGATGTTGTTTAAAGGATTATCTACAACAGGTAAGATGATAACTGTTCAGACCCCATTTGAGTAGATCTGAACTGTTTGTGATGCAGCAGTGCAAGAAACAGTTTGACTTTTAACCTTTAACAAAAAAAATGGTAATTTAATTCCCATTTACAGTGTATAGGTATTTTAAAGATATATTTCCCAAGTTTTTTTGAAACAGTAACAAAATATTTAATTACAGTATTGTTAATATAATTGGCTCAAAATGTTGCTTCTAACTAATGAAAGTCTGCTGATAGAAAAAAAAACAATACTTTTTTAAGAAAAGAAAAAATACATTTTGACAGGTTCTTTTGAAAACACAAATTCGTAATGGCTTTTTAAAGACTTATGAAAATTAATGAGTCTCATCTCAGAAGCAGCAGAGGAAGATAATTTGGAACAAATGAATGAATACCTTGCCAAAACTTACATAAAATACAGTTCGCACGCATAGCAAAACAGTATATCTGGTATGTTAAATTTAAAATTAAATTATTTACTTGTTAAAAGCATTTAAGGTTTGGTTTAGTAAAAAAATGAAGTCAGTAGATTCAAAACAAATGTTTTTTCAAGATTAGTAATTTAATCTGTATGCAGAATAAGCCTGTAAAATATTGTATCTGTTAATCAAAATAACTTTTTTTAAGGAAATAATGCCATCATTGCCTAAAATAACTCAAGGTTGTCTCTACATCTTTGACTTTTTGACTTTGTGGTCACTCACTTGCACTTTTACTTCAGTTTTAAATCTTAGCTTTAAATACAAAACTTTTCTTGCAATTACAAGACAAAGCACATTCCCTAAATTAAAACTAAAAAAAAGTCATGCTTTGAATCACGATTGGTTCTGCAAGTTGCCACATTTCATGGGCTTCTGCTATTTTAAAAGCAACAAAAAAGACATATTTAAGTGAAATCTTGATTTTTTTTTCTTCTTCCATAATCTTAAAGGTTAGGGAACCTTTCTGTATAACCTTCAACATTTACTTGAGTTAGAAGACGTTAATTTTTTTCATGTTTTTAAAGAAAGCAAGGCGGTTGAAGCTTTTTTTTCTCCAGGTTTCACACGTCAAAAGGAAGGATACACCCAAGACAGTCCATCAAAGGGTCAGCAAAGAGCCAAGCAACCACACACTCACACCTACAGAGAGCATCCAATCCCCAATTAAGCTAGCATACATGCTGTTGGACTGTGGGAAGACAACCCACGCATGCCTCGATGCAAAGTCCACAGAGGATGACCTGAAAGTCTCGATGTGAGTGAACAGTGGTAACCATCACACTAATAGCATCCCTTACTCTTAAACAACCCAAGGCTACAAGAGGGCCCGGTCACTGCAAGCTCCTGCCGTTTTGGGGCACTTGCTGAAACAACTTGTACTTTCATTGTCTTTTAAAAACACATTTGATATANTATATATATATATATATACATATATATATATATATATATATATATATATATATATATATATAGGTAGTCCCCGACTTACGAGCGAGTTCCGTTACTACGAGGTGCTCGTAACACGAAATCTCGTATGTCGGAACACGAAACACGTGTCGCTCGTAAGTCCGGATTTTCGGTCGTAAGTCGGAAAATTTATGCTAGCGCTACTACGAACACTCGTTTTTCAACACAAACGTACATACTAGTTCATAAACATGCTCAGAAACTTGTTTACAAACTGTTAGCTAACACACTTTCATCTAAAAACACATACCAGTGCTGTATTTTCTGTATGTTCTGTACAACTTTACTGTTTGTTAGTCAGCTCGTAAGTCCGGAACCTCGTATGTCGATGCGCTCGTAAGTCGGGGCCTACCAGTACAGGTATATATATAAATGGTGCTGCTGAGAGCAAACCCAGAGCCCTTGTTGTGTAAGCTAATGTTGATCAACTTTGGTGGCAGCCATCTTGAATTGAATTCACTAACAAAGGTAATGAGTAGCTGTACATCCAGTGATGTCTTCCGGACATCAATCCTTCCATAGGCATTGCATCAATTATACAGTATGTGAAGGGGGCGTGTCCCCCATCACATTTAAAAATATTTGTTTCCCCCCCACACACACACACGCACACACATTTACCATTAAATACTAGTTCACCCAGCACGGTTGCTATTTCCTCGTGAACAATGCCCATCCCTAACTTTTTCCGATGCTGAGAAGCTCGTCCATGCTTTTGTCTCCTCTAGGCTCGACTACTGCAACTCCCTGTTTATTGGAATCCCTGGCAAAAACCTTCAGAAACTTCAATATATTCAAAACAGTGCAGCAAGGATCTTGTTGAGAGTTCGTAAATTTGAACATATTACGCCCATTCTCCATAACCTTCATTGGCTTCCTGTCACCTACAGAATTCAGTACAAAACTGCTCTCATTACACATCAATGCTTACATGGAGCTTCACCAGATTATCTGAAGGATATTCTTATTCCATACTCATCCACCCGGTCGCTGCGGTCACAGAACAGTAATCTCCTTCACATTCCGAGAACCAAATTAAGGACCATGGGAGACCGGGCTTTCAGTGTGGCTGCCCCCCACCTGTGGAACTCTCTTCCTGACTGTCTGAGAGCCCCACAGTCTGTGGTTGACTTTAAGAGCGGCTTGAAGACCTTTCTTTTCAACCGAGCATACTCTACCTCCTCATGATTCTACTTTTGATCTTAGTTGATACTGTTATTGATTTTACTTGTTTTATTACTTGTTTTATTGACATTTAATTCTGTTGCACTTTGTAGCACTTTGAGATTTTCATTAATGAAAAGTGCGTTATAAATTGAATTCATTATTATTATTATTATTATTATTAACAAACCCATTTCACTTGATTAATAGGAGAATAATCAAACCACAAAAAAAATCCTCTCCGGGTTTTCCTAGTTACTTACTATTTTAGTTACTTACTCACCACACGGCATCCAGTGTCATGACTTATATATTTCATGGTTTTGCCATACTTCCCTTCCCTTGACCCTACAAGTACCATTTGGTGCTTGCCACGCCAGCACTGTAAATAAGAATTTGTTCTTAGTGTTTATGCCTGTTAAATGAAGGTGAAATGGAAAAAATGAAAATGTCACTTGGCTTGGCAGGGCGCTCATCTGTTCTGGGATTTTTGTGGATGGGTCAGGGGGAGGACGAGGAGACACCGCTGTGTTAGCTTAGTGCTACGTTAATGCCAGTTATGAACGGGGTGGGGGGGATAGGATGCATGAGAGAAGAGAAGCGTGCTCTGTTCACACAAGGAGAGCTGTTGGTCAGGCTACTTCTTGTGCCTTTTAACTCTAAAATAGTTATTGAATCAAGTGTTTACTTATGTAGGTCAATAGAGATGTTTAACAACCCAGTAAAATACACCAGAATGCAGAAAATTACATCTACTTTATTCAAAAATTTCTGGGGGAGGACCCTCAGACCCCCCCCGCCCACACACACACACACACACACACACAATTTACAAATGTTTCTGATGCCACTGCATCCATCCATCCATTATCTTTATCCTTTTCAGGTTATCATCGGGGTCACTGGCGCCCATATCCAGCTGTCGCTGTGCGAGAGGCAGGGGACATCCTGGACAGGTCTCCAGTCCATCACAGGGACACATAGAGACAAACGAGACAAACAACCATTTGCTCTCCCACTCACACATAGGGCCTATTTAGAGTTACCAATCAGACTAACATGCATGTTTTTGGTCTGTGGGAGGAAACCGGATTACCCTGGAAAAAACCCATGCATGCATGAAGAGAACATGCAAATTCCACCCAGAAAGGCCCCTGTTGGGGTTTGACCCGGTAACCTTCTCACTGAGAGGCAACAGCTCTATCAACTGTGCCACTGTGCCGCACTCCTTCCACACAGTTTCATAAAAAGTCTGTCAAACAGTTTAAAAGATATTTTGGAAGCACATAAGCCAAGAAACACAGACACATGCGCATAAACGTGCACAAAAACATTATTGTCAGCCTCTTCTTTTGGCAGCGGACGATAAAACACCACTGTCTTATTATTTAAAAGAAAGTGACACAAATCTGCTGCCAAAGCTCCAGACTGAACTAAATTCTACTCGTTATCTCCTCACTAAAGCTGGGCAGTGAGTCCCAATTTGTATCAAGTGCAAGACACAAAGGTAACACCTGTCAGCACCCAAATGTAACCACGTGCATAAGATTACTGGAAACCAAACCTTACAAGCTGCTTTAGAATGGATTCAGAAGCACGTTTTAAATTATCTAAAGTTGTTCTTTGGTTTAATATAGCTGGGATAATAAGAGAGGTTGTTTTAAATGTGGAAAATGTTTGTGATGTTGCAACATCACAAACATTTGGCAGGAAATGAAAAGATGACTAACACTCTGACTCTTGGAGCTGCCAGAGACGAGGTCATCCCCAGGCCTCGGCGGCGATCAACCGCTGGAGTAAAGAAGCTGCAGCCATGACGAAGAAGGACCACCTGAAGCTGCAGCTACAAAAATAATGTATCCAACTTTCTTTACTGCAGATACTGTACCTGCATGATGTGTTTGGTGATTAGCAAGCATTTATTGCTTCTTGGTATGAAATTAATACTGCAAATCTGCAGAGGTCTCATGAAAATGGGTGTTGGAATTAAAAAGTTTAGTGAAGTTTGGACTGTAAATTTATGTTCTTATAAAGATAATGTCTTAGCATAGGAGCTTTAAAGTGGTCAAATTCAAGTTTGAGTTCTGTTGAAAGGTTATGAACAAATAATATCTTACCTGCTATAGACAGCACTTTGAACAACTTCTGTTTGGAGAAATAAAGTTTGATTTGGTCCAGATTTATGAGCTATCAGCTAAAAGAGTGTGGTCAAAAACAGAATGTTGCACTTCAGGCTCAAATATCAAAGTATTTCTGCCAGATTAACCATGTATTGCCAACTTGATGGTGATGGACAGGACTATAAAGTGGAATTTGCATGAACTGCTATAATTTTTTTGTGACTTGAGTTGCATATATTACGATAGTACCAATCAACGTTGGACTTGATCCTATGCTTGTTAGCTGTTTGCTCATAATTCCAGTCAAAACTAATCAATGCTTCTTCAAATGAGGTTGTGTTAAAAATCTACAGCCTCAATACAATAGGCTGTTATGTACATTTAATTTAAACTAAATGCAATGATTCACAAATCTCATTAACACATAATTTATTTACAATGAAACTTAGTAAACACATCAAATGTTTGAAAAATGTTGACTTTGATGGCAGCAACCCTTATCCTGTCAACACCATGTCCTCCATATAAAGAGCAGAGGAACCATCCAGACTGGTATCAATGTTTAGTTTAAAAACCTTTCTCTCTAATGGTATAGGGGTGCATTGGTCCCTGTGGTACGGGCAGCTTACACATAAATGCAGAAAATTATTTGCAGAATTTAGAACATTTGCTCACATTCAGACATTGTTTTCTCATACAAGGTCTTGTATATTTTATAAAGCCCCCCCCCCCCCACACACACACACACACATACACACAGACACTCACACAGACACTCACACACACACGTTTACCATGAAGCATTAGTTTACCAAGCACTGTTTCTATTTCTTCGTAAGCAAACAGATTCCACTTGAGTAATAAGAGAATAAACCACAAAAAATCCTCTCCAGGTTTTCCTGGTTACCTACAACAACTCTCCTCACCGCATCCGGTGTTTCCCTGAGGTCACTAGCCTTGGCAGGGTACTCATCTCTTCTAGGTATTTTGTTGATGGTGCGTGGGAAGGAGGGGGGAAGACACCTCTGTGTTGTGTACTAGCTTAGTGCTATGCTAGTGCTGGCAGTTGTTGATGGGGGGTGGAGGATGTATGAGAGAAGTGGAGTGCTACATCTGTAGCATCTTAGCTAATGCGTCTGTAGGCTATTGTGCACCACTAGCTTAGTGCTACAATAATGCCAATAGTGCTGAGTGTTAGAATGTGTGAGAAAAGCATGCTCTATTCACATAAGGAGAGCTGTTGGCCAGGCTACTTCTTGTTGCTCTCTAAAATAGTTATTGAATCAAGTTGTTCATTTATGTACATAAACAGAGATGGTTAACAGCCTGTTAAAATACACCAGGATGCAGGAAACGGCATCTACTTTATTCAAGATTTTCTGGGGGAGGACCAGTGTGTGACCAGTGTGTGTCCCCCCCCCCCCCTTTCCCTACACACGTTACAAATGCTTCTGATGCCAGTGATCAGAACTGTTAGATCAGAATCAGATATGAGAATTGTGCCACTCGGGGTGGCTGCATGTTGCTCTGTTATTTTCATTCTGAGATTTGGCATTTGGAAACTTTAATTCCTCTTTTTCTGGATGTAAATCACTTTTTTTGGATGATTGTTTCCTCTGGCATCAGATGTTGTGCAGCTGGAAGAATTTATACTGAAACTTTTTTTTACTATTAGACATTAGAGGGATGTCTTGGACACTCGGGTGAAGAGAGGGCGGAGCTGTCAACTGACCACTACCTGGTGGTGAGTTGGCTCCGATGGTGGGGGAGGATGCCGGTCAGACCTGGCAGACCCAAACGTATTGTGAGGGTCTGCTGGGAACGTCTGGCAGAGTCTCCCGTAAGACGGAGCTTTAACTCCCACCTCCGGGAGAGCTTTGAACACGTTCCGAGGGAGGCGGGGGACATGGAGTCCGAGTGGGCCGTGTTCCGCGCCTCTATTGTCGAGGCAGCTTATCGGAGCTGTGGCCGCAAGGTTGTTGGTGCCTGTCGTGGTGGCAACCCTCGAACCCGGTGGTGGACACCGGCAGTGAGGGATGCTGTCAGGCTGAAGAAGGAGTCCTATTGGGCCTTTTTGGCCTGTGGGACCCCGGAAGCAGCTGATAGGTACCGGCAGTCCAAGCGGCATGCGGCTCGGGTGGTTGCTGAGGCAAAAACTCGGGCGTGGGAGGAGTTCGGAGAGGCCATGGAGAATGACTTCCGTACGGCTTCGAGGCGATTCTGGTCCACCATCCGGCGTCTCAGGGGGGGAAAGAGGTACGCGACCAACACCATTTATGGTGGGGTGGCGTGCTGCTGACCTCAACTCGGGATGTTGTGAGTCGGTGGGCGGAATACTTCGAAGACCTCCTCAATCCTACTGGCACGTCTTCCACTGAGGAAGCGGAGCCTGGGGACTTTGGGTCGGGTTCTCCGATCTCTGGTGCTGAGGTCGCCGAGGTGGTTAAAAAGCTCCGCGGTGGCAAGGCTCCGGGGGTGGATGAGATTCGCCCGGAGTTCCTTAGGGCTCTGGATGTTGTAGGGTTGTGTTGGCTTACGCGACTCTGCAATATCGCGTGGACATCGGGGGCAGTTCCCTTGGATTGGCAGACTGGGGTGGTGGTTCCCCTATTCAAAAAGGGGGACCGTAGGGTGTGTTCCAACTATAGGGGGATCACACTCTTAAGCCTCCCTGGTAAGGTCTATTCAGGGGTTCTGGAGAGGAGGGTCCGTCGGATAGTCGAACCTCGGATTCAGGAGGAGCAGTGTGGTTTTCGTCCTGGTCGTGGAACACTGGACCAGCTCTACACCCTCAGCAGGGTCCTGGAGGGTGCGTGGGAGTTTGCCCAACCAGTTTACATGTGCTTTGTGGACTTGGAGAAGGCATTCGACCGCGTCCCTCGGGGGGTTCTGTGGGGGGTACTCCGGGAGTATGGGGTACCAGGCCCTTTGATAAGGGCTGTTAGGTCCCTGTACGACCGGTGTCAGAGCTTGGTCCGCATTGCCGGCAGTAAGTCAGGCTCGTTTCCGGTGAGAGTTGGACTCCGCCAAGGTTGCCCTTTGTCACCGATTCTGTTCATAACTTTTATGGACAGAATTTCTAGGCGCAGCCAAGGTGTTGAGAGGATCCGTTTTGGTGACCTTAGAATCGCTTCTCTGTTTTTTGCAGATGATGTGGTCCTACTGGCTTCATCAGTTCGTGATTTACAACTTTCACTGGAGCGGTTTGCAGCCGAGTGTGATGCGGCCGGGATGAGGATCAGTTCCTCCAAATCCGAGGCCATGGTCTTGAGCCGGAAAAGGGTAGCATGCCCTCTCCGGGTCGGGGAGGAGGTCCTGCCCCAAGTGGAGGAGTTTAAGTATCTCGGGATCTTGTTCACGAATGAGGGAAAACTGGAGCGTGAGATCGATAGGCGGATAGGTGCAGCGTCCGCAGTGAAGCGGGCGCTGTACCGGTCTGTCGTGGTGAAGAGAGAGCTGAGTCAAAAGGCAAAGCTCTCAATTTACCGATCGATCTACGTTCCCACCCTCATCTATGGTCATGAGCTTTGGGTTATGACCGAAAGAACAAGATCTCGGATACAAGCGGCTGAAATGAGTTTTCTCCGCAGGGTGTCTGGACTCTCCCTTAGAGATAGGGTGAGAAGCTCAGTCATCCGGGAGGGACTCGGAGTAGAGCCGCTGCTTCTCCACATCGAGAGGAGCCAGTTGAGGTGGCTCGGGCATCTGGTTAGGATGCCTCCTGGACGCCTCCCTGGTGAGGTGTTCCGGGCATGTCCCACCGGGAGGAGACCCAGAGGAAGACCCAGGACGCGCTGGAGGGACTATGTTTCTCGGCTGGCCTGGGAACGCCTTGGGATTCCCCCGGAGGAGCTGCTCCAAGTGGCTGGGGAGAGGGAAGTCTGGGCCTCCCTACTTAGGCTGCTACCCCCGCGACCCGACCCCGGATAAGCGGAAGAAGATGGATGGATGGATGGATGGATGGATGGATAGACATTTGTTATGATGTGTAACCATAATAACAGGATGTGTTGTTTTTTTTACAAGCAGGAGCAGCTGATTAACAAAACTCAAAAGCTAAAATAATATATCAACTACAGCCCCAAATCTCAAGTGAGTTGAAAAGGAAGCGCTGTGGATGCATTCTCATCTACCTGCTGGCTGTTCTTGAGTGCCTGACCATTGAGATCCTGGAACTAGAAGGAAACATGGCTTGTGACAGCAGAAGGACCGGGATCATCCCCTGACAGCTGCAGCCGGCTGTCCACAGCAACAAGGTTCTCAGCAGCTGCTGGGAGGAGTTCTGCCTGGCATTCAGGCGGTCCTGCAGCCCAGAGGAAACGAGAAGCCAGACGAGTCTGGGTGGACACATCGGATGGCATCTGTGGCAAGTTTCTTTGGATCCGCTGTGAGACGGACCTTTACAAGCGATCCTTCCTGCCTACTGCCATCAGTATCTATAACATCTCTCAATGAGACGAGGATAATGAATTACAACAACATTTAATTTCCCTTTGGGGTTAATAAAGTATTATTGAATTGAAATGAATTGAATCATGACTCAGGAAAAGTGTTAAAGAAGACTCAGGACTGTTGAACAGCTAGCATTCCACATAAAAGAAGAGGTGAGGTAAACATGGTCTTAATCCTTATTTGAAATGTGTTGCTATTAATACAATCCCCTGTGAATAAAATAATAATTTGTGAAATTTGGAAATCTTTGCACTTAGTTTAGATTTACATTTTACACACAACTTTATTGAAGCTGGGGTTGTACAACAGGTAAGATATTGACTGTTAGAGACTTTTTCACCGAACCCCACTTCATAACATCTACAGGTAAATGAGTCCTAGCATCATGACACACCTTAAGGAAATTTTACCTTTACAATGCCAGGTTGTAAACATCACAATATAACACATCCTGTCTCTCTTTTTTTCCCTCAAAAATAACGCCCTCATGCTTTCAACTGTCCAAGATTCATTTATTTTTAAGTTACATATCTATGCACTCAAAAACATCACAAATAAACATTTGTAATGTTAAATTTCAATCGTTTTAACTTTAAAATCTTTCTATGGTTCTTTAGCAATTTCTAGCCTTTTGTTAGCGTTTCTTTCCTTTCTTTGTCTGACCTCATTGGTAAAAGAGTAAATAAGATATTTTCTGAGTTTAAGCTAAAATAGTTTTCAAACCAGAGACAGTAGTGATGTAGTTAGCTTCCAGCATCCCGTGTGCCCAGATGGTGGATAAAACCTGAGATTAACTTCTAACAGCTAGAGAAACAAGTCCAAAAGAATGCCACTGTTGCTCTGTGTCTTTTTTTCTTTCTTTCTTTCTTTTTCTTTCTTTCTCTCTCTCTTTCTTTCTTTCTCTCTCTCTTTCTTTCTTACATTAAAATATTTATTAAATACAAAAAACAGCATTCATGCTGAAGCACTGAGATCTCAAACCAGAATAAAAACTTTTTTTCCCTGCAGTTTCATCTTAACACACCGAACAAAAGCTGACTCTGACCTCACGTCTCTGTTTATTAGAGGCTTCGTAGCTTTAAAGTAAAGCAGTGGAGGAAAACGCAGAAGTTCAGCGACTGCAGTTCTGCGCATCAGAGACTCACACCGACACGCGTACAACTCAGCTGCCACAACACTGAACAGTGAACCTCAGATCACAACGCACAATCAGAGAGTGGCCTTCAATAGATATTACTTGATACACCTTTGTCTTTTTGAACTGTCCAGTGATGCTTTTTGCTGACCCTCTCAGTAAACAGACATTTACTACAATTTATTCCATTAGTTGTAATCTGAGAACATAGTCACTCACAAAGAGACTATTGGCTTCTTTAATTTTATTCTAATGTAATCAAAAGAATAACATTTGGTCATTTTCATGATATGTGCTATTATGCTGTGTTATTCTTTAATGTGAAGCATTACTGTGTTACTTGACCATATGATGGTGTCTAATAAGTGTCAAAGTTGAATTTTATGTCAAGTTGAGCTTTTCAGATTTGTTTTAGAAGTGTTAAGACGCTAATCCAAGTATTTTACTACTGGTGACTATGTGTCTGTCTTTTTTCTAAACATTTCTTTCTGCTTCTGGCTTTAACCTTGAATCTTGATAACAGCAAGTGAACTCCTTGACTTGTCTCTAACTCCCTTCCACTGGTCGTCCAAACCAATGGGAAAAGGAACAAGTCACTGATCTCAGATCCTCTCTTAAAAGTTCCAAGCTTTGCTGGAACTTCCAGTTCCTGTGAGGAAGAGGAGATGTGAACTTTCTCTTTTAGCTGTCGGACGTTTGGTCAAGAGCCAAAGACCTTCGTTCTTCAGTAAGGGCTAATAACATGCTGGTTATTAGTCCACTTCGAACCGAGCGTAAGCTCAGAACTTTGAATGAACTTCCTTTCTGGAATAAGTTATCTTGAGCCAAAACCATGATTGCCACGACTTCTGCTGACTAAAGCAAGTATCACCGACACTGAGAAGGTAAACACGTTTGGAGTCCAGCTTGGACTTGCGGGACCTACGACCCGTTTACGTCCAAGGCTGATCACAGCTCTTTACCAGAACCGGGACGGACGTCTTAAGGTAAAGGAGCAGCTGTTTGCTTACTGGAGGTGTGATGATATCTTAGCTGGACGCGTATGGAAGAGTGTCATCTGGTTTTATAAATGCAAGATAAACTTACCTTTTTCCTCCTAGTTCATTCTCCCTTTCATTCTAAGCTGGTAACTACTTTTTTAAGCTTAAGAACCTTCAGATATAAAGTACTATTGTCATCCTGTACTGTTGTCTGTTGTGTTACAATTTAATTGTGCTGATACGTTTAAATTGCAAGAAAGTGAAATCAGCCAATCAAGTGTAATGGTGTTAATTTTAGTTGATTTATTTTAAATAAAAGGTAGTGTCTTTTGGCATACCGACTAAAATCAACGTCTCATTGTCACTTAATGGCTTTATGGTTTATTTGTCCATCATAAATGATCACAGAAATATTGGGTAAACCTGAAAAAGAAAAGAATCCGTGAAATACTATTCAATCTGAATACGTAAGTAATTAAGGTAAAGGGTGCAGTTTAATACTGATCCCCTAAATATCTTACATACACATTTCATTATGTCTTAAAAAATTGCTTCTATTTATTTTTACTAAATTATAAATCAACTGTATGTTTAATAGGTCTGCATGGTGGTGCAGCTGGTGGAGTAGCCGCCTCTCAGTGAGAAGGTCAAATCCCAGCCAAGAGCCTTTCTGGGTGGAGTTTGCATGTTCTCTCCGTGCATGTGTGGGTTTTGTACAGGTACACCAGTTTCCTCCCACAGACCAAAAACATGCATATTAGACTTATTGGTAACTCTAAATTGTCTCTAGGTGTGAGTGAGTGTTTGTTTATAAGTGTCCCTGTGATGGACTGGAGACCTGTCCAGGGTGTCCCCCACATCTCACACAGTGACTGCTTGATATGGGCACCGGAGATCCCCACGACCCAGAAAAGAAGAAGCGGGTAATGATGGGTGGATGGATGGATGGATGGATGGGTGTTTAATCTAACATCTTTATAAGATATGTCTCTGGTGGCTGCTGAGGACTAATTGGAGATAGAAAAATTGCCAGAAAATGTTCAGTTTTCACTGGTAATCAATGATTTGATACATTTGGGGAAATAAAAACTGGTTAAAGTTTGTCAGGAGTTTACAAACATGTTAACCATAAACTATACATCTCTAGTCTAACAAAGTTAAGTCATGTCGTCTGGACGGTTTATTTTTGTTGAAACATTTCGTTGTTTATCCAAAAGACTTCATCGGTACGAGGAGCAGCAACAAACTCAGTCTCATGGATTAACGAGCATGATTCAGGATATTTTGAACCACTTTGGCCATGACTGCCTCAGATGAGTCGACGGGGGAGAGGGCGGACTCCAGATACCATACGAGCACCATCAAATGAGAATGTGCAATTAGAGTTTGTTGCAGCTCCTCAGACGGATGAAGTCTTTTGGATAAAAGATGAAACGTTCCAACAAAAAGAAACCGCCCAGAGGACCTGACTTAACTTTGTTGGATTTTTCCACCAGTATTATTGAATAGGGATATACATCTAGTATTTTAGAAATAAACTGTACTGAAAAGGATTCCAGATGCCCAAAAGAACCTGGACTGTCGAGACATGTTGGAAACTCCCTGGGGAATGCTGTTTGCAATTTGTCGCCAACAGTTGCGGCCCGTTGTAATAAATTACAAGATCATTTTAACTTGCTTATCTTAAAAGGGCACAGCTTCCAATCAGGAAGAAAAGTTATGTATATTTCAAGTTAATCCGAAAAAAATTGTGTGATTTCACACATTAACTCAGCAGATCTGACTATTTCTCATTATTTATTGTCACTTCATGAAGTTGTGTGGTGGAAAAATGTACAATGAGCTGCAGAAAAAAAAATCATTTCAGTTTAAAAATTATCTTCAAAAAAATACTACATTAATAATATGAATTACTGAAGTTTAAAAATAAAAAAATACAAGAAAGCACAGGATCAGAAAACTTTTGGAGTGATATGGATTTTATAAACTGTGAACTAATTTGGAGTTATTTTGATTTGTTTGAGCAAAACTAAATTTGGACATGTAATTAAATTACTGAGACTGATGTTGGAAGGAATGAGTCAAATATGAAGTTCAGAAAATAGATTGAAGAACTTGGCTTCAGATAAAGTTATAGCTAAACTCTAATATGGCTTATACCATCAAGTTGAGATAAAATGTGTTTCTGATGGAGGTACAGGAGATACACTGTCGTTTTTACCAATAACTCAATCTGTTTTTCCTGATTTTGTTTTCTGTTGCTGCTAAAAAATAATGAAGAGGAAATTGTTCATCATTCTCATCGTTTCCATCATCCAGCCAGAATAATACAACACTATTATTCATTTTAGATTACTTTTCGGAAATTATTGCAAATCTCATTTTTGAACTAAACAATCGGGTCTTTTTTTTTCTTTTTTTTTCCGTATTACAGGTTCACTGGTCAGTTAGCTTCAAGATGGAAAGTACTGCAGAAAAAAAACAGTGCACAGTCTAAACTACTTTGTAGAAAGCCGCAGTTCAATTGGATTTTTCTGTTTGAAATTGGTCAGAGAAAAAAATACCGTTTGAGATGAGACCAACAAAAACAGTTGGAGACCTCAAAATCCAATTCGCTGCAACTTTTGTGTCTCAACTTCTTATTTTGAGCTCAATAAATGTCCTGCGTGGAGGTCGCTTTAGGGCTTTGAGAAGTTTTTGAGAACATATGTAACTGACGGCTTTGCATACTAGCGTGATTTCATCGGCATACGGTGTTGTTTTCTCGTTTGTTCTCTAAATCTAAAGACACAAACCAAAGGAAGGGGTATAGTTCTTCCATCAGTTACGTCTGCTGTTATTTTTCTCCTTAAATTACCGTGTTTTATCTGTGCTTCGACTTTCAAAACGAGAGCCTAAAATAAAGACTTTTTTTTATTTTTTTTATCCACATCACAAAATCCATTCCATTACTCTCACAGCAAAGATTTCCCTTTGTTCTCGGAAGCACAAATTATTTCCCCGTTGCTTCAGAAGGCGACTCCTTTACTTGGCTTCAAAACCAAAGGACAGGGACAGGCGGGGCGGGAGGAGGAGGACGGCAGAGGACAGAAGGAGAAGAAAGGAGATGCACAGAGAGGAAGAAAAGGAGACCGAAGGAATGGGAAAGGGAGGGCAGAGTAGAGGGGTAGAGACAACGAGACAAGACAGGAGAACGTAGAGAATGGTGTTATCCGGAGCTATAACGTGTGTTCAATGTGTTTTATGTGTTGGGGAGTAATAATGAGGAGGACATACAGAACAACACTCTGCTCTTAACGACCATTTACAAATCTCAATATTCACCCAGCGTGCCTGGCTGCTAACACGCCGCCTCACTTTGATATTTGTCTTTCCTTTTAAAGTCACTGACATTATTAGTTTTTAAAACCTGGCTTATGGAGACTTATTGGTGGGCTGCAAAGACCGAAATATATCTATAATATAAATACATCTCTTACGGCCCGTGAAGCCGCAGCAACACAAACCGATGCCAGGAGGGGGGTTCCTGTGTTTCTCCTGCATCGAGACGCCGCGTGCTGCAGTTTCTGACCGCTGTGCTCTGTAGTCTTCCTCAATAATACATGGAAAAGGCAGCTTTCTTGCAAAAACACTTAATCAAAGGCAGTGTGGAATCAGGGAGAACAGTGAAAGGAGCACACTGTCACAGCTTTAATGTGTCTCTGCATTCGGAGGGAGAATGTGGTG
>JBBPBX010009548.1:9110-20577 GCA_038048925.1 Garcialebias charrua | reverse complement strand
GAGGGGTGAGCGTCTCTGATGTGCCACAGCTGAAATTGGCAGGCTATCAGTCGCAACCCTGTAACACAATGTACAGCATTTCTAAACAGTATAAAGAGATATGACAGCCAAGAAGGCAGAGACAGACTGAGGGAGGGAGAAGGAGAAGAGATGGAGATAGAGCGCAAAACAGAGAGTGACAAAGGGAGAAAAGCCATTTTTAGAAACTTGATATGTTGTAAGTCTAAACGGTTCCTCCACAACTGGGTCAGAACAGCACTTAATTCTGCACTCGGAGAGAAAAGGCATTTGTCTTTTGACACTCTCAGATTGGACGTGTGGTACAGTGGGACAAATTTCACACAAGATTCATCACAGTCATGGTCTTTCAGGGACCCAGAGGTGATCCGGGGACATTTATTTACCAAACAGATGGGATTCATGGAAAGATAACGTGGATCAAAATGAAATGTTTCAAAATGTGATCAGAAGAGAGTTGTGACACCAAGTTGAAAAAAATGGATACCACTTTACAATAAGGCTCCCCTTATAGACAACTATAAATACTTTATAGATATGTTATTAATTCCTTTATAAGCATTTTATAAATCATTAATAACTGCTTATTATGCATTAATTAAGGGTGACAGACAACTGATAGTTTCTTCTCAAATAGTGAGCCAAACCTGCCACCTACCATATTTTCTGGACTATAAGTTGCACTTTTTTTCATAGTTTGGCCAGTCCTGCAACTTATAGTCCAAAGTGACTTATATACGTTTTTGTTTTTTTATCATATTCATGACGCAATTTTTGACTGACGCGTTAAATGTTCATTCATACTGACATGAACCAAAGGATAAACATTACCATTTGCAACCGGAGAGAGCCCTCTAGTCCAGGGGTCTGCAACCTTTACGGTCCAAAGAGTAATTTCTGCCCCTTCGCTCACTAAATTAAAATTTCCAGAGCCACCAAACTTACACCAACTATGATCATCTACTGGTGGCCCGTGGACCACTTTAAGTTTGTTGCAGGAGGCTTTTCAGGCCAGTAGGAGTGACATTAAACCAAAAAATAAATCTAATGATTTTAAACATTCATTGATATTTTTACATTTTACGACAAAGGAAAAGGTTATTGTAGAAAAAAAACGTATTTTTATAGTTTTTACCAATTAAAAAAATAATTTCAACAATGGTGGCACAAATGTCAGTTTATGTAAGTTTTATTTGTTCATAATTTTATTAGTAAGCCTGAGAGTTACTGGATCCAAGCGGTTACCGGAACGCACCCTGTCAAAATAAGAGAGTTCCCAGATCCTGGTCCGGCAGGATCCAGCTCAAATTAAGCCTTGTCGTACAGTGATAACTGACAGGTTGAATTTGGGCACTAGTGACCCCCGTGACCCAAAAAGGAAGAAGTGGGTAGTGGTAATGGCAGTCGTCCCCCGATCGGAAGGTTGGCAGTTCGAATCCCGGTTCCCTACACCATGTGTCATTGTGTCCTTGGGCAAGACACTTAATCCCGAGTTGCTCCCGGTAGGACTGGAAAGCACCTTGCATGGTAGTCTGCCGCTACCGGTGTATGAATGTGTGTAGCATTCAATGTGTGTAGCACTTTGAGATTTTCACTAATTAAAAGTGCGTTATAAATTGAATTCATTATTATTATTATAATGGATGGACAGATGGAAGGATGGAAATTCAAAGAATGAACTATGCAGGTCTAGGTTTTTTTTAATTATTATTGTGGAAAAATTAGGTATTTTACTTTAAAGAAACAAAGCATAAAGTTAAAGTATGTTTTACTATACTAGCATTCACAAATTTGCTAAATAAATGACATGAAACTGTTAAAACTGCCAATACTTTGTCCTTTTTGGTCAAACCTTGATAGAGCCTCTGCAGAGGAACCAAAGAGCCACATGTGGCTCCAGAGTCACAGGCTGCAGACCACTGCTCTAGGCTTTTGGCAGCTATATGTTGTTCCTATACAGCTAAACCCTCACAAACATTCACTTAGAGACAACTGGGAAAAACTTAACACAAGTACTGGTAAAATGCCACCAAAAGTGATGTGGAATGAGACTGGTGAATTTACCAGTAACTTGATTGTCGGACTCGTTGGCTTGTTATGTTAGTTTAGCCTGTTCAGGATCCCACGTATGTTCTCTGTGTTATTGTTATTTCAGATTAAATGCCTTGCATTTTGTGAAATACACTTCTAAATAAATGCAACTTGTACTCAGAAGCAACTAATATATTGTTTTTTCCTCTTCGTGAGGCATTTTTTGACTGATGGCACCTATACTCCGGAGCAACTTATAGGAGTCCAGAAAATACTACACATAATCTAGAGTTATTATATTAAACATCTCAAACTAAGTTACTACCGTGCAAGCACAATAAGCATCTGTAAACCTATTTCTTTAGCGTAGAATATTGTACTTTATCACTGCATTATAAGTTTAACTAATATTATATCCTAAAAATTAGGTTTACATATGCTTATTGTGCTTACAAGGTGGTAACTTAGTCTGAAATGTTTAATATAACAACTCCAGATGAAATATATAGGTGAAGATTTGACTCGCTATTTGGCAATAAACTAGTCAGCTTTGTTTCACTGTTACCTTTAATTAATGCATAATAAACAATTATTAATTATTTATAAAGTGTTTATAGAGGAATTAATAATGTATCTACAAACTATTTTAGCCATCTATAAGGGGAGCCTTATTGTAAAGTGGTACCAAACAATGCTTAAAATTTATTTAAGCTTTGTTTGGATGGGCAACAAGACATTTCAGGACAGAGTTTTAGTCTATCAATCCATAAAATATATGATTTTTGCAACAAGATGTGTTTTTTTTCATGTCTCCATATCCTGCACTGTTATTTTTATTTATTAATTTGTATATTATTTAAGTAAACTCAGTCTATCCTTATATTAACTATTTCTTACGTCTGCTTTACAAGTTTTCCCATCCAGACTGGGGGTCATGCGTAGAAATAAACGGAGATGATATAAGAATCTGTTTCCTCTGATTAGTTTATTGTGTGCACAAATTTGTAATATTCCCTTGAGTGATAAACCAAGCACACGATTTTGCAATTCTTTCTCCCAGACATCATTCTGTTGTGTTAGCCCAACAGTTTGGGTTCCATAAACATTGAAAAGTTGGACACATTTTTACTTAAAGGACTCCTAATTTCTAAGCAAGCCATAAAACTACCGGTACTGTAAAATGACCAACATCAACTCCTGTTGACTGCAGAAAAGAAGAAAATACACTACAGCTTTAATCAGAACCAGTCGACACACCTGCATTGTTCTAGCCTGGCCCTCGCCATTCCTACGCAGCTCCGCTCAATTCTCATTTCCCTTCACTGCTGGGTCTGGCATTTCTCCCATCCACAAGGATGTCTCCGGTAGGTTTTGACCGGACCAATCAGAGAACAGAAGGCGGAGTTTTGAACGACGTCGACTGACGTCGTCATTCAAAATGGCTGCCGCCACGAAGGAATTTTCAATAAAACAAGGTAAAAAACTATTATTTCTCTGCTGAGAAAAAATAGATTTCATAGCTGACGTTATATCAGAAGTGTTCCTGAGCAATCAGAGAGCAGAAGGCGGAGTTTTGAACGATGTCGACTGACGTCGTCATTCAAAATGGCTGCCGCCACGAACGAATTTTCATCAAAACAAGGTAAAAAACTATTATTTCTCTGCTGAGAAAAAATATAGTTCATAGCTGACGTTATATCAGAAGTGTTCCTGAGCTTAACAGTTCCTAAATCAATTCACGAAATGGTCAAATCTGCTGGATATTAAATAGTTTCGGTTTGATATTTTCCAAACAGCCTCGGGTGCGCTACGAAAATAAATGATAAAAAATCGAATTTTATCTCAAATGTTTCATCTAGGCCAACAGTCAGTAAATTAAAGACATATAATTACACACTGGTGGCAGAAAAAATATCCACCGAGTGGTTTCTGAGCAATTTATCTGATAGCCTGGACCTCGTCAGGCTAAACTAACAAAACTCTGCCTCCTGTTCTCTGATTGGTCCATTCAAAAATCTCCAGGAGAAATCGTTGTCTATGGCAGAGATGCCAGACCCTAGTCCAAAGCGAAGTGAAGGACATGGGTCTGGTATCAACCAGGCTAGCATTGTTCTAATTTACTTGTTGAAATATTTTGAAAAGGAGATATAAATAGATTAATAAATGTTAGGTGTGATTTTGGTAAAACACAGAAAATTCTGCTGATGTTATTGAATATTAGAGACCAGTGTTGTAATTTATAAACAGTCCCTAAACCCTCGCCTAAGGTTTGGTGTTGTGTTTCCGTCTGCGCTGAAAGAAAAATGAAACACCCGCTGGACATACACCAGTTTACCAGACTGAGGGAACAAATTATTAAAATTTCTCTTTTTGTTTTGACCTTATTACGCTCCATTCTCTCGATTTAATACTTTGTTTAATTACGGTACTTCATTTGAACTCACAGTAAACAGTTTAGCCTTTGCTAGCTTAGCTGCTAGCTGTTCTGTGTCGGTCCTTGTGCTTTTCCAATCATGACGTCTCTTACAACAAAGTTCATGCTTAATCATCCAGGTGTGGGATTCTTGGTTTTTTTCTGTCTGTTTGTCACTCTTCCTTCCACAGCCAATCACTCAACTCACCACACCTGCTGCCATTCTGAGGAGGACTGCTGACTCACCTATTTAAGCAGCTGCCAGACACCTCCTCAGCGCTGGGACATCTTCTTCCATTCGGACCTTCCACGGCCTGACTCTGGTCTTCTCCAAGACCTTCCTCATCCACGGGTCTCAACCTCTGTGGATCATTAGATGTCCTCATCTGCACCGTCTGGTCTCAGCCTGCTCCTCTCTCCAACTGGATCCTCTCACTCCACCTGCTGCAACCCCAGGAATCCCACCTTCAACTCTCCTCCAGAACACCTCCTGCAAAACAAAGTAAGGATTTCAATTCTTCAACTCAAGATTCAAAACCATCATACAACCCACGGATATATATACTCACCAACTCTCTCCCCTTCCTTTACAGCTGCTCGAGTACTTTTTATCTGCACTGTAAATAAACTTCACTTAACTTTTGCCCTGCCTTGTGTCCTTACTTCCTTGGTCTGCTATTTGGGGTCGACGTTAAAACCAAACCTGATAGTATGTCCCAGCCAATGGACCCCCCAGGCACGACTGAGGAAGTAAGTGGCCAGTTAGGGTCTACGTTACAGCAGATTGTCACTCAGCAGCAAACTACCCAAAAGAACCTACTGCAGCTGGGGAGCATGGTGTCTTCTCTACAGAAGGAGTTGTCAACCCAAACAAAACCAAATCCTGGCAAGGAGCCAGACGTTCGTCCTTCAGAGTTTTTTGAAGGTAACACACGTAAATGTGGCGGCTTCATTCTCCAATGCGAGTTGGCTTTCAAACGAGCTCCAATCACCTACGACTCTGATTTTGCTCGCATCACTTACATCATAAGTGCACTGAAGGGTGAGGCGCTCCAATGGGCACAAGCCTTCCTCCGCCGACGTTCTGTTGACTGCTTGTCTTACTCCATGTTTTTGAAGAACTTTCTCCAGGTGTTTGACCACCCTCTCCAACAGGAGGAAGCGGCCCAAAAACTGTTTTCCTTACGCCAAGGAAGTGAAACGGTGGCGAAGTTCGCAATTCACTTCCGCATCCTCGCTGAGGAGTCCGGATGGGAAGGAAAAGCGCTCCGTAGCGCATTCATCAAAGCTCTAAACCGCCAAATAAAAGATAAGCTGATTACTGGGGAAATTCCTTCCGACCTAGACGACGTCATCGCCTTGGCCATCCGTGTTGACAACCGTGTTCGAGAGAGCCAACTCGAGGACGACTTCAACTCCCGTGAGTCTCTCGCTTCCGGAAGTTCCGCCCCCACAGCTTCCGAGTCTTTCTCCGAAACGGAGCCGATGCAAATCGGAAAGACCCGAATCACCCCTGAGGAGCGACAGCGACGTCTTGAGGCCAATGCATGCATGTATTGTGGAAAACAAGGTCACACAGTAAAAACGTGCAGATTACTGCTAAAAGCCAACGCCCGCCAGTAGGTAAGGGGATACTGGTGGGTACGACTTCTTTTTCTCCTAAAAATTTAACCTTGCCTGTGATTCTCTGTTTGAACTCTGTTAATCATCCCATGCAGGCATTTCTCGACTCTGGTGCAGAACAGAGCCTGATCAGCAGAGATCTAGTAGACAAACTACAGATTCCCACAACCAGTTTGGACCCATCCATTCCTGTCACCGCCATCACGGGACAACACATTTCGTCCATCTCTTTAAAAACAATAAAGATCAAATTTGTTGTCTCAGGAAATCACAGGGAGTATGGTGAGTTTTTTGTTTTTGATTCGCCCACGTCTCAACTCGTACTGGGATACCCCTGGTTAAAGACACACAACCCATGTATTAACTGGACAGAGAACAGAATTGAAAGATGGGGGGAGGAGTGTTCTTTGAAATGTCTCCATTCTGCAGTCTCTCCCAGTTCACCTCCTCCATTGGTGAAAGAAAAGATCGATCTAACCAACGTGCCTGCCACTTACCACTCTCTGGCACCGGTTTTTAGCAAACAACTAGCATTATCCTTACCTCGTCACAGACTCTACGACTGCGCAATTGATTTACTTGCTGGTGCTCCACTACCTGCTAGTAGGTTGTATAACATCTCAGGGCCTGAAAAGGCAACCATGACAGAATATATTGAGGAGTCTCTTAAATCTGGTATTATCCGTCCATCTACATCTCCACTTGGGGCAGGATTTTTCTTCGTCTCAAAGAAAGACAAAACCCTCCGTCCGTGTATCGACTATCGGGGTCTGAATCAGATCACCATCAAAAACAAATATCCACTTCCTCTTATCGAATCAGTTTACGAACAGCTACAAGGTGCAACTATCTTCTCAAAACTTGACCTACGCAACGCTTATCATCTGGTCCGTATTCGCAAGGGGGACGAGTGGAAAACTGCTTTTAAAACGCCTCTTGGACATTTTGAATACCTGGTCATGCCTTTTGGGTTGACCAATGCCCCGGCAGTTTTCCAAGCTCTTGTTAACGACGTCCTACGTGATTTCCTTCAGGTCTTTGTTTTTGTATACCTAGATGACATCTTGATCTACTCCAAAGACGAGACGCAACACACTCGACACGTCAAAGCGGTCCTTCAACGTTTATTGGAGAATCAGCTGTTCGTTAAAGCCGAGAAGTGTGAGTTCCACAAATCTTCTATCACCTTCTTGGGATTCATCTTTGAAAGAGGACAGGTGAGGTCTGACCCGGACAAGACTACAGCAGTGGTGGATTGGCCTGTGCCCTCCAATAGGAAGCAGCTACAGCGATTCCTGGGGTTTGCCAACTTTTACAGACGCTTTATTAAGAACTACAGCAAGGTGGCCATCCCTCTCACACAACTCACCTCTACCCGTGTACAGTTTGCCTGGACTGCTGAAGCAGACACTGCTTTTTCTACCTTAAAACATCTTTTCTCCACAGCTCCAATCTTATCTCATCCGGATGTTTCAAAACAGTTCATCGTTGAGGTCGACGCCTCTGACGCCGGAGTCGGGGCGGTCCTTTCTCAACGGTCATCCGATGATGGGAAACTCCACCCATGTGCCTTCTTCTCCCGTCGCCTGTCTTCTGCTGAGGCCAACTACGACGTGGGTGACCGTGAACTGTTGGCCATTAAACTGGCCTTGGAGGAATGGAGACATTGGCTGGAGGGTTCGGAACTTCCCTTCATCGTCTGGACAGACCACAAGAACCTGGCCTATCTTCAAGGAGCGAAGAGACTTAACGCCCGACAGGCCAGGTGGTCTTTGTTTTTTGCTCGATTTAATTTCTCGATTTCCTATATTCCAGGATCTCGTAACGTCAAGCCAGACGCCCTTTCTCGACAGTTTTCCTCGGTCGAGGGTCCAGAGACTCCGGACGACATCCTCCCGTCTTGTTGCACAGTGGGTGCTGTGACTTGGCCAATAGAGGAAGACATATTGGAGGCCCAAAGAACCGAACCTGACCCTGGCTCGGGTCCTTCTGGGAGATTGTTCGTTCCCGCCTCCATGGTGAGCAAAGTTCTGGTCTGGCTCCACACTGCCCGGTTCTCCTGTCACCCCGGCATCCGGCGTATGCTCCACCTGACCAAAGCATCCTTCTGGTGGCCAACTCTTCAGAAGGACGTTAAGGAGTTTGTCTCGGCCTGCCCTGTCTGCGCCCGGAACAAACACAACAACCAGCCCCCCGCTGGTCTCCTCCTACCTCTCTCGATCCCCAACCGTCCTTGGTCCCACATCGCCTTGGATTTCATCACCGGTCTCCCGGTCTCCAATGGTAAAACAGTCATTTGCACCATCGTTGATCGTTTTTCCAAGTCTGCACATTTCATACCGCTTCCTAAACTTCCATCTGCTCTTGAGACTGCCCAGGTCGTCACGGAACACGTTTTCCGCCTCCATGGCATACCTCAGGACATTGTGTCTGATCGTGGCCCGCAGTTCGTCTCCCAGGTCTGGAGGGGGTTCTGTGCAGCGCTTGGGGCCCAAGTCAGTCTCTCCTCGGGTTACCACCCGCAATCCAACGGACAGACGGAGAGATGCAACCAGGATCTGGAAAACATCCTGCGGTGTGTGATCAATTCCAATCCGTCTTCCTGGAGCCAGCATCTTCCGTGGATCGAATACGCCCACAATTCCCAGACCTCGGCGGCGACCGGACGGTCTCCTTTCGAGGTGGCCTTGGGATTCTCTCCTCCTCTTTTTCCCTCGCAGGAGGCTGATGTGGGTGTTCCCTCGATCCACCTCCACATCAGACGTTGTCGTCGGGTTTGGCGCCAGACGAGGGCGGCTCTGGCAAGGACTTCTGAGCGGAATGAACGTTTTGCTAACAGACACCGCTCCAGGGCTCCCGACTACAGGATAGGCCAGAAGGTATGGCTCTCGACCAAGGACATCACTTTGAAGGACACTCCTCGGAAGCTCTCGCCTAGGTTCATAGGTCCTTTCCCTGTGGTGAAGGTGGTCAACAGGTCGGCGGTGAGACTCCAACTCCCACCGTCGATGAGGATACACCCAACCTTCCACGTATCCCGCGTCATGCCCGTTGCCTTCAGCCCTCTCCAGCCTGCGGCTGGTCTTCCTCCTCCCCCCCGATTGATTGACGGCGCTCCTGCTTTCACCGTCAGCCGTCTCCTGGACGTGAGACGCCGGGGCCGGGGCGTTCAGTATCTGGTGGATTGGGAGGGTTACGGGCCTGAGGAACGCTCCTGGGTTCCTAGGTCCCGCATTCTGGACCCAGGCCTCATCTCCTCCTTCTTCAGGGCTCACCCTGACAAGCGGCTTCGATCGCCGTGAGGCGATCCTTGAGGGGGGGGCACTGTGGGATTCTTGGTTTTTTTCTGTCTGTTTGTCACTCTTCCTTCCACAGCCAATCACTCAACTCACCACACCTGCTGCCATTCTGAGGAGGACTGCTGACTCACCTATTTAAGCAGCTGCCAGACACCTCCTCAGCGCTGGGACATCTTCTTCCATTCGGACCTTCCACGGCCTGACTCTGGTCTTCTCCAAGACCTTCCTCATCCACGGGTCTCAACCTCTGTGGATCATTAGATGTCCTCATCTGCACCGTCTGGTCTCAGCCTGCTCCTCTCTCCAACTGGATCCTCTCACTCCACCTGCTGCAACCCCAGGAATCCCACCTTCAACTCTCCTCCAGAACACCTCCTGCAAAACAAAGTAAGGATTTCAATTCTTCAACTCAAGATTCAAAACCATCATACAACCCACGGATATATATACTCACCAACTCTCTCCCCTTCCTTTACAGCTGCTCGAGTACTTTTTATCTGCACTGTAAATAAACGTCACTTAACTTTTGCCCTGCCTTGTGTCCTTACTTCCTTGGTCTGCTATTTGGGGTCGACGTTAAAACCAAACCTGATACCAGGTATCAAATACAGGTATTCCCCGACTTACGAGCGCTCTTACTTACGAGGTTTCGGACTTACGAGCTGGCGAACGAGCAGTAAATTTGTAAAGAACATACAAAAAAATACAGCACTTTTATGTGTTTTTAGAGATGTGTTAGCTAACCGTTTGGAAACAAGTTTCTGAGCATGTTTATGAACTAGTATGAACATTTGTGATGAAAAACGAGTGTTCGTAGTAGCGCTAGCATAAATTTTCCGACTTACGACCGAAAATCCGGACTTACGAGAACACGTGTTTCGTGTTCCGACGTACGAGATTTCGTGTTACGAGATAGTCGTAGGAACGGAACTCGCTCGTAAGTCGGGGACTACCTGTACAATAATTCTCAGTGGGGTCATCTGGACAGTTTATTTTATAGAAACATTTCGCCCTCTATCTGGAGGACTTTGTCCGTCAGAGGAGCTCCAGCATGGGCATGACATCTCTACTTCAAACACTCTTTTTGCTAAAAGGGTTCTTGTCATCACATATTTTCAAACTACAGAAGGTGAATATTTGTAAGTTAGAAGGCAGGAGCAAATCTTGGGAAACAATCTGTCAGCTGCCGTGTCAGGCCCAGACGCTAAAATGGGCTGAGTGCAGCTTTAGCTGATTCTGTCAAACTTTTCTTCCCGCAGGTTTTTTTCTTCTCTGCAATCTTTGTAAGTAGCTGTTGCAGTAACGTCTCCTAAGATAACATTTTGCTGTAAACTGAATGAACTGGAATTACTTTGTAAATGTAGACAAGAAACATAGTTTTCACCAAAAGTTTAACAATAAAAATATTTGTTGATTAGCATAAACACGCCAAAACAGTACTATAAGATAATTATGCAAAGTACAATCATGTTTGCTGTGTGTTGAAGTCAGGGTGCAAACAGACACTCAAAGAAACTCAGGAAGTAAAATGGGGAGTGGTGGCACAGAGGTTAGAGAAGGTGGGCCTGTGATTGGAAAGTCGCAGGTTTAACTCCCGGTACCGTCAAGATCAAAATGTGGGTGGAAAAGGTGGAACACCCACACCTACCTCCACTCTCATTTGACCCACTCTGGGCCCTTGAGCAAGGCCCCTGAACCCCACCATCAGCTCCCAAAAACAGATCTCTCTTAAAAAGGAGTTCTCGTGACTCAATGAGACTACCGTACCTGTATAAATAAAGGGTAAATGGAAAAAAAATTATAGTTATTTATTTATTTATTTTTTAAAGGAAACAAAAAGCTAACCAATCAAGGATCTGGAGTCTTCTGACGTCAAATCTTCGGCACCAGTTGGACCCCATGGAACCGAGTCTCTGGGTTCCAAAATTCAACCTGGAAGTGGGCCAGACTGCCCAATGCAAAATCTCTGGCCTTGAACCCAGGCTGGGCTGAACCAGGTCAGACTGGGTTACAATACAAAAAGGCAATTACAGTAGTCCTACCCTACTTCACAGTTTGTATTACTCAGACTTGCTCTATCTAT
>JBBPBX010009547.1:48858-59857 GCA_038048925.1 Garcialebias charrua | reverse complement strand
CCAGCTCCCACAGGTGAAGTGGAGGGACGTATTATGCCAGATTCAAGAGATTCTTTGATGTATTTCTTCATAGACTCCCTTTCAGGTCCCGACAGGTTATACAATCGACTAGCCGGTAATGTGGCACCAGGTAGGAGGTCGATAGTACAATCATAGGGACGGTGGGGAGGTAGAGACAAAGCATGTTGTTTACTGAAAACAGGAGCCAAATCATGGTAGACAGATGGGATCTCAGAGACGTCTACTTCCTCGTGTGACACAACATCCGCAGGTTGACATGTGACAGCAGAACGAAGGCATTGTGCTAGACACCTATCACTCCATTTTTCAATTCTCCCCAACTCCCAGTTAATAGTCGGATTGTGCTCTTTTAACCAAGGATATCCAAGAATCAGTTGGGGGGTGGAAGCTTTAAACACATAAAAATCAATAGTCTCGTGGTGATTGCCTGAAATGATTAGACTAATGTCTGTAGTTTTTAGGGTAATCTGGTCTAAAGTTTCACCAGTAACCCCAGCTATACAGATGGGAGGAATCTCCCGAGTGGGCAAAGACAACCCTTGAACCAAGTCCAAACTAATCAAATTTTGTTCTGCGCCAGAATCCAACAAAGCTGGAACAGGATGATGATTGTGGTGGATTTGGATAAGTGTGGGTAATAACAGTCTACAGGCGGAGGAGAGAGCAGAAGTACCCACCAATATCTCTCTCTTTATTGGCGGGCGTTCACGTTTCCCCCCAGGAGGGGGCAGTCTCTCCGGTAGTGCCCGGTCTTTCCACAGTACATGCAGGCGTTACTGTTACTGCGTCTTTGTCTCTCCTCAGGAGACAAATGATATTTATTTATCTGCATGGGCTCAGGTTCAGAAAATGAACGAAAACGTTCTGTGGGAACGACGTGACGAGAAAATGACACGGGGTCTCTGTCTCTCTGGGACTTGTAGTTTGTAAACGAGTTCTTGTATGCGCGGGGCTCACCTGATGACGTTTCGAAACCGGAAGTGGAACGATGACGGGAGTTGTAGTCCTTCTCTCTTCTCCGCTCCCGGAAACGCTCGTCGATAGCACCCGCTAGGTCGATTAACTCGTCAAAACTCTCAGGTTCGTCTCTAGCGGCGATCTGGTCCTTGATGGAATCGGAGAGGGAACTTAAAAAAGTACCTTTCAGTGCGAGGTCGTTCCATCCGGTCTGGGCAGCAAGGATACGGAACTCTAGGGCGTGCTCCGCGACAGGCCGACCTCCCTGACGGAGTCCAAGGAGCCGCTTTACGGCGTTGGGTTGTTGAAGAGGTCGGTCGAAGATTCGGCTGAATTCCTTTAACAAGGTATCAAAGGTGATATAGTCAATGTTGTGAAACTGTAAGTAGGAATTTGCCCAACTCAGTGCTTCACCCTTCAGTTGATTGATGAAATACGTGATTTTAGCGGCGTCTGTTGTGTAAAGCTGAGGGGCCGCTCTGAATGCTAGTTTACACTGCAGGAGGAATCCTCCACATGAATGAGGGTCTCCAGAAAATAGTTCAGAAGGTTTAGTAATTAGCTGCTGGTTTGAGGCACCGGTCTCGGGCGTCGTGTTAGGAGTGTCTCTAACAGAGGAAGCAGCAGGAGTTGAGGGTGTGAGGCTTTGGGTTAAAGTATAAACCATACCTCCAAGTTCCTTCATGGTTTCCTGGGCGGCGTCTTGTTGAGCCAAGACCCGTTGGAGTATCTCCTCGACCATGGTCATACGATCCATCTGGAAGATAGGACTGAGTTTGCTCGTGTCTGGTCTCGTTCTGGGTCGGTTATGGCTGGAGCATTCTGTAAGGACCGACTGAACCCAGAGTGGTACAAGACCAGAACAGAGGCACAACTCAGAGTAACAATTATTTACAGTGTTTATTATTTACAGGTGATAAAGGGACACTTGGGGTCTTGGGAGTGCCTGGAAGAGAGAACAGGGTCAGGGTCCTACTGGTGGGATAGGTGGATCAAAACTGATGCTCTGTTTGGTTCTTACAGGGGATGTTGGGTCGGTGGGTTGGCAGCGAGTGGCAACAAGGCAGGAACTGGCAGACAAAGGCAGACGAAAACAGGATCCAGGGTTTCACAAAACTGTGGACACAAAATCATAAGGTGAGTACTCTTATCAGACTAATACTTTCTGGCTGAAGTCATGTATACCGATTGAGGCACAATGCTCCAGCATTGGATCTCACTGGACTGCAGCCTTAAGTAGTGGAGCTCCTCGTTAGATGATGGCTGTCAGCTGGCGTCGTCAGTTGGCGTCAATCAGCGGCCATCTTGGAGAGGGCGGCAGGGCTGCAGACAGTGGGATCCCGATCCCGACACACGCCTTTACGGCAGGGGCATCAGCGTCGCGCCAGAGGCCCCGCCCTCTGGGTACTTAAGCCGCTGACGCCCATCCATTGATCTCCTCTTATTGCCCATCACCTCGCTTAAACCTGAACTCTCCCTCTCTTCACGGGACTTCTCAGTTGCTTCATCGCTCGACCAGAGGTGAGCTCGCTCCCTACAAAGGGCGTACAGAGAATAATTCCTGCGTACTGCTGGGCTAGCGAAAGCTAGTCCGACACATTTTTCCTTAACCCCAAAGTTTTTTCTTCTCCTCTTTCCGCAGACTGCTGCCCTCGACGGTGCTAACTGCGTCACACCGCTACCTCTGCTAATTCGTAGCAGGCTAGCCAGCAAAAGTGACGGGACGGAGGAGACGTCTCAAATAAAAAGAAAAAAGATATTGGAAGTACTCACTCGTCTTATCTCGGACATGCCTCCGGAGAAAGGAAAGCGAAAGACAAGACTTCCAAAAAAGACCAACAGGACGGCGAGCCCAACCTCGCGCCTGCCCTAGCGGATGCGGTTTTTCCCTCTCGGCAACGGACATCCACGAGGCCTGTCCCGTCTGCTTGGGGATGCTGCATGCGAAAATGGCGCTGGATGCGCCCGAGTCTTGCTCACACTGCAACCAGATGCTGGAGGCGGTGAGGAGGCACCGGGCGGACTTAGTCGCCAAGGACATGGGGGTTGCTATGGCGCCAGCAGACACGGATACTACTGAGCCTCTGACTCCCACGCCAGAGCTCGAGAGCATGGCTTTGGATGACAGCACCCGAGTCAAATGGGGTAACAACCCAGATGTGCTTGCTCCCATGGTGGACTTAACAGTTGAATTTGACACTCGAGGCATGATGAACGAGGACGAGATCTCAATTTCAGCCTCAGGTGAATTTTCTGCGGATGACGCTGACGTCGAATACGAAGAACAGGGAGAAGACCTTGCACCCCGGTGCCTATGCTCCCGGAGACTGACTTTTCCATCCTTGCTCTGTTCGACTTGTGTCACAGAGCAACGGACGCACTGCAGATCCCATGGCCGGAGCCTCCACCTGGTCAACAAGTCACGAGGTTGGCAGGAAATTATTTTTATTCAAAGCAGCAGGTCGTCACGAGGCAAAGGATGCCCGTCTTTCCGGACATCCTCACAGAGCTGAATCGCACCTGGTCTCAGCCTAGAGCTCCCATGCTGCTTCCGCTCTCACAGTTTCTTGACGTGGACAGGATGGATGAAGTGGGAATAGCCAATGTGCCTCAAATTGAGGACACGCTGGCATCTCATCTGGCTCCCAAGTCATCCGGGACAAAACCAACTCTCCCCAGCAAAGCCTGTCGAGCTTCGTCTTCTCTGCTCGATAAATGCTACAGAGCTCAGGACCTCGCGGCGCGCGCAATGAACGCATCTGCCATGATGCAAGTTTACCTGGCTGAAAAACTACAGGAGCTCCAGGTAACGATAGACAAGCAAGCTGCCGCCGAGCTGCTGGATGAAACCCGCAGGGCAACAGACTTTGTGCTCCGCATGATGGGGACAATGGCTGTTGCACAAGGCAGAGGCATGGCTAAGGTGGTCATCGCAATACGCCATCTGTGTATGACCCTAACTGACCTCCCGGAGGGAAAGAAAATTCCTTTTCTCCACCATTCGATAGAACCGACCGGACTTTTTGGAAAAGCGTTGGATCGAATTCAGACCAGGCTGGACCAGAGGTGCAAACAGGCTGAAGCTCTCCGGGTGGGCATTCCCAGGAGAGCCTTCGCCCCCCCCCATCCTAGGGAGTCAGCTGGGAGCAAAACACCATAGCCTCGACACCACTCAGCCACACGTGCTCCACCGCAAAAGCGGCCGGCATACGAGGCTGAGCACCGGCAGAGACCACCGCCGGGCCCACCCCGGACCGAACATGCCTGGAGTAAAAACAGATTTGTTCCCCACCAGGCGGTCCAACACAGAACCTCCTCGGCGAATCGGGACACCAGGCAGAAGCGTGCCTGATGAACCAGGCCCGCTTCTTGACTTTACACGATCATCCTGCCACGCGGTACGGGAAATGATCTTTTCACATCCAGACTTTGTTTGTAGCACGGTACAAAAAGCTGGTGACTTTGTTTCATACACAAATCATGTTCTTTCTGCTGTGAGTGACATAAAGTCAAATATGTCGTTACACATAAGCACAAATAAAGCTAAAAAAAACCCTCTCTGTTTTCTTGACTCACTAAAAAAAAAAAACAGCAACAACAACAACAAACACAAACACAAACACAGTAACATCAGCAGAACAGTCCCCTCTGTTCTTCCAGCCGATATAAAGGGTAAAGGCCATCATCCCCCCTTCCTTACGGCTCACGGGGTGTTAGCCTAATCGAAAAAACCCCAGCAGGGTGCCTCGGGTCTGTCTGCAACAGACAGGCCCAGAGGTGCCTGCAAGCAGGCCCGTCACTCCTCACAAAGACAGGTGAGGGGGGTTACGTGCTCCAGTCCCCGCTCCGTTGTAAACCACGGGGTCGGCAATACACAAATCAAACAAACCCGTGACACGTCCGCGCTCCAGGGGTGCGCCCGACAGAATCTGACGACCCACCTTCCTGGCCACCTATTCATCGGATGCCAGTAAGGGACGGGGGGCCACGGCAGAAGCCCGCAGGCCAACACCAGTATCACACGTTCACAAAGGCAGTTGTGATGAAACTGCAGCGTGTGTAAACACAGTGCAGAACAGAAATAGCACCAAGGCTAAATCAGATTCCTCTTCCCTTTAATCGAAGAGGACTGAACTCTCTGTCACCAACCAATCTAAAGTCTGTTAAACAGAAAGGACCATCTCCAAATTCTCATGCTGAAGCTATCTCCTTATTTTCAATGGGCGACACGCCATGCTCAAACAGTGATCCTGTAATGTGTGACCGCACTCACTGTGCTGACCCAACCAGGAAATGGGCTGGAGTCAGGAGATCTGCTCGTTTACAAAACTTGCAACCCCTCCGATCCATGACCCCCAACAAAAAGAGGAAAAACAGACATTCTGTCCAGCTTTTGTCTAATAATGACAGCATGTTGCCTCTGCCTCCAAACACTCTCGATCAGAGTAGTATGGCGGTACATCTGCAGGAAGGCCCTCTCCCTAACGTGGTTGACCTTCAATGGACCACAGAAATTAGGGCCCTTGAGGGAGAGCTGGTTCCACCACCTGCTCATCTTCAGGGATCCTCCACATCACCAGAAGGAACAGTTTTGCCACTTTTAGGCTGAGAACTGTGGCAAATTTCAGCTTGGTGGCGGAGAGGAACAAGCTGGTGGCCTCAGGCCTGCCCGAGAACATGGTAAATACCATTCAAAACGCATGAGCTGTGTCAACACAGTCTCTCTACGCCCGGAAATGACATATTTTTTAAGCTTGGTGCACAGAAAGAAATATTATTTCTTATTCATGTGACTTGGCCCAGCTCCTCACCTTCTTCAGGACCTGTTGGAGAAATTTGCTCTTTCTCAATGATTAAGGTGTTCCTATCAGCAATTTCAGCTTGTCACGAGGGCTGGGGGAGCAGGACGCCTGGCGCGCACCTGCTCATAATAAGATTTATGAAGGGCGTACTAAGGAAGAGACCCCCCAGCAGGATCTTGACACCTGGATGGGATCATAGTATGGTCTTGGGGGCTCTCTGTGACCCCTCATTCGAACCACTGAGCGAGATTAAGATAGCTTTATTATCTTATAAGGCCGCTCTTCTCCTGGCTCTTTGCTTGGTGAAACGTGTGGGTGACCTCCAGGCTTTGTCCGTACATCCAATGTGTACCAGGTTTGCCCCTGACGGGTCAAAGGTCACCCTAAGGCCTAATCCTGCATATATCCCCAAGGTTTTGACTTTAAACCCCAGAAGTCTGGACTTTGATCTCTCTTCTTTTCCATCTGCTCCTGTCCTTACTCAGGATCAGGAAAGGCTGAAGGCTCTCTGCCCCGTGAGAGCTTTAAACACTTACATGCAGAGAACAGCCGAATGGAGAAAAACAAATCAACTGTTTGTGTGCTTTGCTGCACCAGCTACAGGAAATGCCCTATCAAAGCAGCACCTCTCACACTGGGTGACTGAGGCCACTAAAAGGGTGTACACTAGCAAAGGTCAACAGGTGCCCTCTGGAGTGCGTGCCCACTCCACTCGGGGTTTGGCCACCTCGTGGTCACTGTTCAAGGGTGTACCAGTTGCAGACATCTGTGCTGCTGAGAAACTGGAGCTCAATGAACACGTTTGCAAAGCATTACAGTTTGGATGTTACTGCGTGTGATGTCACTCAGGCTGTCCTTTCTAACACACAGTAGAAAGCAGCCTTGGGATGCTTGCTGAATAAAGGCGGACGTTCACACTAGCATGCATTTTACTGAGCATTTCAAGGGCGTGATTGAATTACGTTCCCATAGCATTTATATTGCACCGAGTGACATGACTGATAAGGGAACTGAAAGTTGTGCACCATAACTCATGTTCCCTGAAGGAAGGGAACGAGGTGCAACATACCTGGCCCTTTCAATGCTGAAAGCTCGGTGAAGTGCATTTTGGAGATCAATGGATGGGCATCAGCGGCTTAAGTACCCAGAGGGCGGGGCCTCTGGCGCGCCGCTAATGCCCCTGCCGTAAAGGCGTGATTGTATTCCTTCAGGTAATCACGCGGAGTGCAATTTCCCATAGCATTTATGTTGCACCTCGTTCCCATCCTTCAGGGAACATGAGTTATGGTGCATAACTTTCAGATTCTCTGACTCTGAAATAGAGGGCCCCAAACAAAATTTAGCTTAGGGCCCCATGGAGGCTTGGACCGTCCATGGTCAGCAGCACAACAATTGAGTGGCATTACAGTGATTATTTTTTTCATTCTCACAGAGATGATGATGGCCACCAATACAGCTACATGCCTAAAATTATATCAAAACTTGGTGATGTTCTAAATCTAACGAGATAGAGACCTGGGCGAAAAGAGATATAACTCCAAACAACTTTGTGTATTTTGCATATAGTATATACTAGAATATGTGGGAGTGAGAAGAGCTTGTTTGCAATTTTTTGAAATACATCAACAATTAAAAAGTTTGTTGCTTCATCAACTTCGCTTCACCTGGAAACAGCTCCAAAAATCCTCATACTCAAACTGCAATTACCATACTTTTTGGCCTATAAGTCACAGCTTTTTTGCCTAATTTGCATGTCTTCCAACTTATGCGGCGAAGTGACATATTTATGGATTTTTTCCCCATATTTTTACACCAATTTTTGGCTGAGATATGACCGTTTCCATTAATTCTGACGAAAAAAATGGAGCAGTACCACTTTCGGCCGCTAGGGTCCACCGACCGTTCCCAGCTCATGTGTCCGACAGGAGACTCATCTGGTCGAACTCACTCTGTCACAATATGGCCTCCTGCTATCTGGAGCTCTGACACTTCCAGAGAGTCCACCGAACGTTCCCAGCTCATGTGTCCAATCGCAGCCTGCTCTGCTCGGACTCACTCTGTCGCAGCAAGGCCTCCTGCTCTCTGGAGGTCTGAACTACATGTTACCTCATGATTTGGCAGAACTCTTCACCAGCGACACAGAGGATGAAAAACTCAACGGGTTTGAATAAAGATAAATAAATAAATAAATAGGCGTTTCTGTCATCATTATGGGTAGGTGAGCGTGTAGTAATTTTAAAGCCGCTTTATTTTGCCGGCTTAATTTTGCCATGTTTTAACCATCAATGTGCATTTATTAAGAAAAGTTCAGCTGAGACACACTTTTACTATAATGTCAGAAAACAAACATATTTTTAAAGGTGTTCATCTTGTTAAATTTTCAAAAGATGAAGGTATTCGCAGCGCGAGCGTGCGTACGTTTGGAAGTGCCGACAAAGCGAAACTATTTAAATTCAGCTGATTTGACCATTATGTTAATTTATTAAGGAGAAGTTCAGCTCAGACACATCTTTGCTATAATTTTCAGCAAACAAATAATTTGTTTTTAAGGTTTAAATCTTGTTAAAGTCCTTCCGTGCACGCTCCTGTGGCCATTTGGCAGCCAATCAATTTTTGGCAAAACACCGGCCCACATTTCCGGGTTGTCAGCAGTGACGCGTAACATATGCAACGCGTCAGCGGTGACGCATAATAGATGCGACGTATACGGCGGTGTGACTTTTAAGGCGGAAAGTACGGTATGTAAAGCTGTTAAAAAAAGAATAAAAAAAAATGTCTTAAAGAGCAGCTTGGACACATTTAAGGTTTGAATGATGTACAGTCTGTCTGTAGAGCTTCAAATGGGTTGGGTTTTACAACTATTTAGCCAATATCGAATTGTTTTTCATTGTTTTATTTGTTGTTTTTTTATGTGTGTTTGAATTCTGTTTATGTTTTATGATGTATGTTTTGTTGTATAATACATGTTTTTTTAATTTGTATGACAAGATAGAGGACAATTATGTTAACAAACCAGTAAAATGTAAACATTAACATACTGTAATATACATTTTAAATATAGGTAAATACCTCATTCTGACACATTGTGTTCTTTGTTGGCTGAACTGAGGGTTCATCAGTCCTTTGCTCAGGTTTTATGCAAGCAAGTGCAGCAGAAACAAAAACAATCTAATAAAGTTGCTATGTATCCAATAAAGTTTTAATTAGTCAGGTTTTATGATAAGAACATATTAAAAAATGAAAGTCGTCCTGGGATATTTATCTCATTCCAACCAAGATCTCAAAGACGTTCTCAGTGACCGTGTTGTTTATCAACAGGGGCATCGGCCATATTGGCTGTCTGTCCTTACTCAATTTATGAATAAACATCAGCAGGATTGATGTATTTATGAGCTCCATCCTCATGCAGATGATTTCATCATGTCACAATATAAAAGTCTGGGGGGGGGACTACTCAGTGCATAAAACTGTTCAATTTACTGGGAAGACTACATGATGGAAACGAAGAAGATGAGGCAGACGCTGTAGAACCGCTTGCTTTGATTAGGGAACCTTATTAAAAGGCTGTAATCTCGGTCTTGTTTGGATGAGAAGAAAAAGTGAAACAGCAAAACCCAGAAGAAAAAAAAGTCCCCTTTCAGTTTTTGTTCTTTTTCTAAAATAAGAAAATGAAAATAGTACCTTCACTTAAAAATCCACAAAGTCCACACATCCTAAAACCAGGAAAAGAAAGTAATCTGTTGGTTCTTAAAGGAAACATAAGCTACTGCAAGCATGATGCAACTGAGGAAACAGGACAGCTTCCATCATCATGTCAGACACTTTAACTTTTTTTTTTTACCTCATTCTGACTAGAATTAGGGAATGAAATATTACAGGTAACCCCCGACCTACGACCCCATCGACCTGCGAACCACGGGACCTACGAACATATCATATTTAATAAAAATATGAATTTAAAAAAAAAAAAAATTTTTTTTTTTTTTTTTTTTTTTGTGTTTAAATGTTCTTAATTTCATGTGTACATCACTTTGTTGCAGCTCTGGTTGTTTTAAAGGCTTTATAAATAATAATTATGATAAAAAAGATCATTTCTGATCATTTTTGAGCAATTTTTGAGCAATTTTGGGCAACAGGAAGTAGGTCTTCAGTTTACACGGTCACAAATTAATGTAGAACACCGGACGCTATTTTAGGTTCAGTCACTGGGGTCTCCGGTCACAAATTAATGTAGAACACCGGACGCCATCTTAGGTTAGCTGCCGAGAGCCGGACGAAGACTGGTGACCAGGATGGCTTCATATGGATTAATTACTAGCTGGAAACGTCTCTGTGAACTTTGTGGATGTCTCAAGCAGCAGCGGATTTATCGCCGATCGTGCCAGGCCGCCGTGCGAACACCTCCGGCCGGCCTGGCTACACCTCCGGCCTGGCTAGCTCCAGAGCTAACACTGGAGCTAACACGGGAGCCGGCCTTTTGAACACTGGTGACCAGGATCGCATCATGTGGATTAATTACTAGCTGGAATAGCTCTGTGGACGTCTCAGGCTGGAGCAGCGGCTGGAGCAGCAGCTGCAGATTGATCGCGCCGCCGCTCCAACACTAGCTCATGGCTTGGCTAGCAGAAGCTAGCCAGCTAGCTAACACAGGTCTGGAGCAGCTGCGGTGGCTTGCCGGCCCCCGCGCTGCTTGGCCCGAAAACAATCAACGCATGGCAACCTATGTCGGCTTTGACCATCTCAAAGTAAGAAAATATATTTTTATTTATTCTGTAAATGTGAATAGCAATGTTTAACATTACAGTACACTACTTTACATGCTTAAATGTGTGCGCGCGCTCCGTTAGCATGATAAATAAAGGTTGAATGAATGAATGAATGAATTAATTTTTTTTTTTTTATATAATTTTCACCCCCTACCTACGAACGGATCGAGCTGCGAACGGTTCTTAGGTCCCAAACTCGTTCGTAGGTCGGGGGTTCCCTGTACTAAAGAAACACTTTCTTCTTTGTTATTTTTATTATTTTTATTTGTAGAGGAGGAGGTATACGCTTAGCTTTGATGTCATGAAGCAGATCCATTTGGTGAATAGTTTATATTTTTATCCCCTTTCACCAACATGTGATGGTGGATGAGTGTGTGTATCACATGAAATTGTGCAGGATGTTAGTTTCAGTGTTGAACCATCTTAATATGACAACTTGATGTATGGCATATA
>JBBPBX010009547.1:9367-21515 GCA_038048925.1 Garcialebias charrua | reverse complement strand
CATCCATCCATCATCCATCCATCCATCCATCCAGCCATTCATCATCCTCATCCATCCATCCATCCATCCATCCATCCATATATGCATTCATACATCCTCATTCATCTATCCATACTTCTTCCATCTATCCATCAATTCATGCATCCAACCACCCATCCATCCATTCAACATACTCATATATCCATGTATCCATCATGCATGCATCCATCCATCCATCCATTTATGAACTCTTTGCTGAAGTCAGGTTGTGAATAGACCATGTCTGGAGGGGAATACAGACATTCCTCTACACAGCAACATTCTCCAGCTCTCCTGGAGTACCCCAAGGCTTTCAGAAGGCAAAAGAAAGATATAAACTCTCCAGCAAGTATTAGGTCTGTAAAGGGGTCTCCTTCCAGAAGGACACAACCAGAAAACCACTCAAAGGAGGTGGCCTGCGAACATCTTAATCAAACTCCGTAATCACCTCAACTGATTACAGTATTTTCATGTGGAGGAGCAGCAACTAAACTATGAGCTCCACACTCCCCTTAACTCCAAGGCCTTGTTCACACGGACACTGTGGGGGGAAACAGAACTTTTGGGTATGTTAATTAGATTAAAAGTTTTGCGTTGACACGGATCTGCTCGAATCTCTCCCCTCCCTCATGCACCCCCCCTTTCACCCACTGCGCATGCGTGCTGCTGAACCTTCACCCACTGCGCATGCGTGCTGCCTCACTCTGCTGGCAGTCTGCTACTTTCTTTTGTGCTAAAAGTTGAGCTAACAACAAGTTAACAACAAGTTAAAGCTGGATTTTGGATAAGAGTCGACAGATTGGACAACAAGCGGGACTGCTTCATCTAACAAGCTGCACACCAGACGCTGAGTGGACTGTGGACCAGAAGCGGACTTTACTCCGTGATAAACAGCTGACTTACAGCAGGTAAATCAACGTTCTTAATATAATGTTTGCTTGTGTTTAATTTGATCACACAACAACTGAGTTATTATTTATTTATTTATTTATTTCTGCCAGGTGGAGAAGCTGTCGTTCCAACAAACAGGCAGACCGGTTCTGATGGGTCCAGATGAACACACAGCAAGAGTCCAGTTCATTAACGTAGTTACAGTTCGGTTCACGTGTTTTAATAGTGTGTTCAGTTTAATTCTCAGTGTTTGTGTTACGTAAAGTTTGTGGTGCTGAATAAATAAATAAATAAAAAATAAACCTGGTGTCTTCATTTTCACAGCACGTTACGCACTGTTTAAAAAATGTAACGAGTCCAGATAGATACTGTAGTTCAGATAAATTTAAACATCTCCCACGCCAACATAAATACTGTTTATTATTGTTAAACTGTTATATTTTGCAGCGTGACACGTGAAATGTCCGCCTGCCCTAGACTGTCCGCGCGTGTGAGCTGCGCGCATGTGGTTGACACAAAAGTTCAGCAGGAGATGTTTACATTATCAGCGGGGGGTCAGCGAAAAAGTTCCACCCTGAGAGGTGGATCAGGAAAGTATCGGATGCAAAGAGGGGTCCAGCAGCATTGTGTAGGCGATAAGCAAAGACGCAAAGAGAAAGTAGCGGTTCCACTCAAAATACGCGCCGTGTAAACTGGCCCCAATTCTGAGCCAGGCCGAAGAAGCTCAATTCATCAATTTCAATTTCATTATAAAACATGAGGCTTGGAATCTAGTCAGACTAATAAACTGATATTTGTAATTAACTGATCTTCCTCTTTACTTTCAAACACCAAAGCAGCATCCTGTTTACTGCAAACAAAGTTCTAATCTGTTGATCCATATCCCGATCTGTCTTGCCATCACTTGTAAATAAGAAACCAAGATACTTAAACTCATTCTTACTGAAGAAAAGTTATCATTACATTTTTACCATTTACAGTATCTAATTACTTTTCTACATGGCCATCACTATGAAATGTGATTGAACAGTAAAAATAAAATGCCAGAAAAACAATCAGTAAAAATAAGAAAAATAATTCTCAATAGTCCAGGTATCAAATCCGCTCATTCTCAATCAGTTCATCTGGACAGTTTCTTTTTAGTAGAAACGTTTCACCCTCACTCCAGAGGGCTTCGTCAGTCAGAGTAGTCCAAAGCAAACTGAAGCTACCCCACCAAGTAAACAACTTAAGTGGACCAACCAGTTTGCTGTAGCCAAGATGGTTTCTGGGGCTTTGGACTACTCTGACTGACGAAGCCCTCTGGAGTGAGGGTGAAACGTTTCTACTAAAAAGAAACTGTCCAGATGAACTGATTGAGAATGAGCGGATTTGATACCTGGACTATTGAGAATTGAACTTTCTTGTCTTGAACCACTTTGGACATGTCTGCCTGCCTGGGAGGAGTCGACGAGGGACAAGCCCCCAGAAACCATCTTGGCTACAGCAAACTGGTTGGTCCACTTAAGTTGTTTACTTGGTGGGGTAGCTTCAGTTTGCTTTGGACTACTCTGACTGACGAAGCCCTCTGGAGTGAGGGTGAAACGTTTCTACTAAAAAGAAACTGTCCAGATGAACTGATTGAGAATGAGCGGAATCAGTAAAAATGTTCAGATGCAATAAAATGTTATGTTTTACTCATTTCAATGTTTATTGGTTGCAGTTCACTGTGAAATGTAAGCAGCCTGGCAACACAACACTACCTTTATATGTAACTGTGGACTGCTGCATGTTCGTTTGCTGTATAGTTCAAATGTGCACCAATGTTGCACATTTTCTGGGTAGACTCACTAGTCTGACATGACACAGACAGTCTGGAGTCTAGACAGTCTGTGTCAATCATTTATTTTATTGGAAATTTCATCTAGACTCTACATCATATATCCAATAAAATGAACGATTGTGAAAGTTTTTATGAAGCTTGTTAGAAAGAAAGTCAAGATTTTAATTATTTCATTCAATTTTATTTGTGGATACATAATAAATGCAGGCCTTCACATTGCAGTTAGCAAGCCTAACTCCAGGGGGTGCCTAAAGCTTTCATTTAGCAAATATAAAATGACCCTGACAGTTAAATTGTGCCTGCATGCATACATCTCTGAAAGTTGACTTTTACTGACCTCATTCAGTACTATTTTTGTGCCACCATTTTAATACTGATATTTATTTGAACTTGGAACTGAGTCTTGCATGTCACAATAGCTGCAAAAAATCAGCATTGCCACTATGTTTACATGCACAAAATTATTTGACCAAATTGAAACGTTTTCAGATTAAATAATCCAAATGTATTGGCACAATGGGCACAATCCGTCCACGATGAGCGTTTACATGCAGCAGACTTTTATTCTGAACAAAGTACTGACATGTGCAGAGTGGTAAACTCTCCTTAAAAAAACACAGATGAAGAAGTTCAACTTCCGGTTTACTTCTGGGATGAACGTAAAAAAAAAAACTGAGCGCCCAAAATGGAATCGCGCCAGGTTTTAATGAGGTGGAGACGTTGCTGCACTCCCTGATTGAGCTACAGGTGATACAGATAATTTTGAACTCTTTTAAAGTTTCTAGTAGAAATGTTGTCGCTCACTGACCAATTTTTCTTCCCCGACATGCTAATATTATTAGCATTAGCCAGGCGGAAATACGTCCGGTAGACATAGGTCGCACATGCACAGTCAGGTCGGTGTTTCACGATCGGGGGGAGGGGGGGAAAGATCTGATTTATGAATCGGCTTAAACCACCCATCTCATTCTGATTAGAAGCTGACTCAACAAAGAATAATCCGAACGGGGCCTTTACATGACAATTTTTTATTCCAAATGACCATTTAATCCGATTACTTGTGTCCATGTAAACATAGCTGCTGAGCCTTACAAAGATGCTGGAACAGCTTTAACTTATTACCTTAAACGTTCAAAAGCTTTACATTTTCTAAGATTTGCAAATGATATTCAAATTTACAATTATCCATAATAATGTGCCTGGCCAAATATATGCAAAGATTTTTTTTTACCTTATTATTCTGATGTTCTTTCACTATGTATGTCCATGTTTGTAAAATAATAATGAACACACAACTGCTGTGTATATTATAACTATACAATTGTCTTTTTTTTCTTCATAGCTCTGACATGTGTTGAGCTCATAGAAAAGAATAGAATAGAATATATCTTTATTGGCATCGTCATTGTACCGGGGCACAAAAAATTGCAATTGGCGCACGCACCATCCTTAAGAGGGGACGTACGCACGGAAGCCGCAGCAGAAATAAATCTGCGCCGCCAAACAATCAGATATGGAAAAAAAGGAAGGTTACAATAGGATAATCATTGGTATTCAAAAAAGAATCTATCACATTTTGTCTTAGGACATTCTATGATACAGTCAAAAAACTCTACCAGCTCAAGCACAGATAAGACAAATCACATGTTGCATTTTGGTGGCGGAGCAGTGAGATAAGTCTGTGAGCAATCGTCCAGATAGAGCACAGTTCTGCAGATGGACTCAGCCGCTCATCTGAATGCACACAGAGAGCTCTCGGGGGGGGGGGCGACAGTTCTTTCCAGTAGCTTCAGACTCCAGGAGAGATTTGCAGTCAGCCTTTGTTCAAGGTTACTTGGGGTGTCCCGATTAGATTAGTTGATTTATTTATTTTTCAGGGCAGGCTACAGTGTACTTTTACTGTTTAGCCTTGAGTCCAGGTGCTGTCTGAGTCCAATTCGTCCAAATTATGTGAGCTTTCATTCAACCCGAGCTACAGGTCTCCCTCTCCTCCCTGATGTAGCCCGCTCGGTTGTAAACGAGTCCCAAACCGCACCGCAGGCTTGCGGTCGTCCACGACCGTTCACATCGTGCGATTAAGCTCGAACAACAGCTGGTTCATTGAGGTCACAGCTTGGATCAAAGAGTCGTTCTGAGCAGGAAGTTTCGACAGCGCGTTGATCGCCACAGAAGTCTTCCTTAGTTTCCAGTAGCAGAAGCCCCCGCACAAGCCAAAGAGCAGCGCACCTGCTACCATAAATCCAATTATCCAATGATCTTCCACGTCCTCAACCGAAAGAATGGTCAGACACATCATTTTCCACTTGCCCCACGAATTCATGATATACCCGGCCGCATGCGTGTCGAGGGGGCACGCCAGTTCTCCTGGTCCGAAGCGCTTCGTGGAAAAAAAATTATCGATAGAGGAGACAGCCCACGCGATTAAATCCATGTTCCAAATTACTTCGAGTGAGCACTGAAGAGTTGGAGACGAGACAAAGAGCAAAAGCAGGGAGGAGGAAAACTTTAGGGCAGGAGAGGAGCAGAGATGCGACCTGCTTCACCAAGAGCCGGAAGTAAAAGCATAAAATCATATTGATTTGCTTCAGGAGTAGAAAAGATGACAACCTCATTTCATGACTTGAGAGTTCATTTTTGTAAAGTATTAATTTCTAACAAGAAACAGAAGCAGTTTATGCCTTAAATTCATCTTCATAAGAGCTGTTGAATTGCCAACACACATTTGGGAATCATTTTAGATACATGTTTATCAAACTTGTACTGATTTTTGCATTATGCTGACCCCTTACTCCGAGGTCAGCCTTTATTTTAACAGCCTCATCCCTCTTTGTAGGACAACTTGAGCAACACCTCATGAATAATGCGTCCTCCTCCACTAACCGAGCATTCGCATTCTGATGTTTTTTCCAATTATCTCACAAGCTGTAATTCTCCGGTGCTGCAGTTGAGGCTGCAAGTTATTAAAATGGAAAAAAAAAAAAAACCTCAAGGGAGGAGTAGAGGAGTATTTTACAAGGTTTATTTACACAGTTTTGGCCACCAGTGTTTAATCTAGCATTGCTTTCATTCTCAGGAGCAGAAGGTCTTTGTTTTAAATAAATGTCCAGGTGGGTTCTTTTAAGCATAATTATATATCTCTTGTACTTTCTTTTCCTCAGCTCCTCTACTCAGTCCTGTCTCCTGTTCTGATCAAGAAGACAGGGAAGTGGAGTAATTTTTGTGCACTCTCTCTCAGCAGTGCAATCAGTGTTCTGCTGACCCTCCAGTCGAGCCGACCCTTCCTATCTTCTCTCTGAGTAATGGGCTCCAATCTGAGCTCTCTGTTGACCCCCTTCAGTCCTTCGTTTTCCCTCTACCTCCTCCCACCCCTCTCCCTCTCTGAGCTGCCAATTAAAAAGCAGCGACCATGGTGACAGGAGCCCTGCTGGTGCGAGTGATTGGACGAGCAGCAGCCTGTTCCAGGCCCGCAGTGTGAGTCGGAGGCTCGTCCATCTCCTCTGATCTTCACCGACTTCCCTGTGTCCAATAAATCATTTTCTCGGCAACTGGAGCCTCTTTGACCGGGACAACCAAGAAATTCCACTTTATCTGCCGCTGATATCAAAGCCAGCTTTGCAGTTAAACATTAAATAGTGATTGTGAGATGACCCCGGGATAAGCTGGGCCACTTTGCAAGCTCAGTCAGATGTGATTTATTTCTTCATGAGTCAAGAAGGGAAAGACCCACAGCATGGTGCGATCATATTATGTGAAAACAGATTTACCCACCTGGTTACACCTTTACAGAAATTTGGTATCATTTTACAGTATGTTTCTGGCTATACGACAGAAAATTGAGGAGTGCATCTGCAAGTGTAAGATAATGCATTGTGATACAATCAAAGCAGCTCATCTGCAAATAAATAAATAATACTCTCCTGCTCATTGACTGGTTTTTCTTTTTCATTTTCTTCCTCTGAAGAACATAGGATAAAAATTATATTAAAAGGTACTTCAAAAAGCAAACCACTATTTGCAATTTTACGTTAACCCATAGGATAGTAAAGATGAAAAGTGGGTCTTAATACCAAAATACTACATTACACCATAAGTTTTACCAAAGATTTACTAGGTTCAAAGTTCTTTATTGTCATTTGCAACACATGCGAACATGAGGTGGAATGAAATTGTTTACTCAAGATCCCAGTTACACCCAAAAATGGCAAAAATATAAAGTATAAAAAGAAACAGTATGTGAGGATCTAAGATATGCGCTAAACACTAATAATGCAAAATAATATGGTATATTAAACAGCAGCCCAAACATGATTAAATGGCAAAAATATAAAGTATAAAAAGAAACAGTATGTGAGGATCTAAGATATGCGCTAAACACTAATAATGCAAAATAATACGGTATATTAAACAGCAGCCCAAACATGATTCTGTATACCCATCTGCTCCCTAGACTCATGTTCGGTACTACTACTCATGTTCAGTAGTTCACTACTACCATTCTTATCTGAAACTACCAACATGATGTTACCAGGCCAAATATTAGCTATACTGACAAACAGGGTTTACTCCAACAGTTAAAGCAATACAGTAGCCCCTCACTTAATGCGGGGATTATGTTCCAGCACATCCGCGATCTGTGAAAATCTGCTAAGTAGGGACATTTTATTTATTTTATTATTTATATATATTAAGGTTTTATAAACCCTTCCCACACTCTTGCAATGATCTTAACACTGTTCTAGACTCTATAAATGCTCTAAAATAGCACAGAAAAAGAGAGAAGACAGACTGATGCTACGTTACTGAGTCCTGGGGGTGGGCTGGCCATCAAGGCTTGGTTCAGGTTGTGCTTGATTTAAAAAAAAAAATAAAATCCATGCTGCTTGATCTGGTATCTGCCTCATTGAAGCTCCAATAACAGTGATCGAGAAAGACACAACCTACCTTGCCCCCTCCTTTCTCTTTCTGAGGCTCAGTCAGCCCAACCCCCCCTATCCTTGGAGCTATCTCACCTCCAGGCAGGAGCTTGGCTTCCCCACATGGCATCTCCTTGGCTCTCTCTTCCTCTGGCTGGCCTCCTGCCCTCCAGCAGGCTGGGGAGGGATTTTCACTTTTCCCTCAGCCGTGCGGGACAACCTGCCGAGTCCTGGTTTGGACATGGGGGGCAACAGCCTCATAAAGAGAAAGGAGGGGGCAAGGTTGGGTCTGTCTTCCCCTTAACTGCTATAGAAGCTTCAGTGAGGTGGATACCAGAATGATGGTCACCTTCCGTCAATCAGCCAGTCGTGTGTCATGTACAATCTTATGTTGAAAACCGTGAAATATTGTGTCAGCAAAAGTCAAACTGTGCAGTATTGAGCGGCTACAGAACTCAAAAAACTGCAAAAATGTGAGTCAGATTCTATATAAGTGTCCTTGGGTGTCCTGAAAGGCGCTTTTAAATAAAATTATTATTATTATTATTATTATTATTATTACTATTATTATTGGCCCCATTTAACATGTGATATGTTAAAGTTTATAATAATCCTAACAGAAAATGAGTAAATGAATATGAAAGTAGCAAGCCTAGAATGATGTGCAAAAGTTTTATTCAAAACCTTTAGTGATCTGTCTGTGCTTTGAGTGTGTTGGGGAATGGCTACTGTCACGCTAAATGTAAGCATAGTAGCTGTAAAATTGTCAGAGCTATAACAATGTTTTATGTTTGCCGAAGTTCACTAATTGTGGTAGTCATTAGGAATCAGGTTAGTTAAAGAGGTATTCAGTTGTAGATGTGCATCTAGTGATTAATACGTTCTTTCCAGCGGATCATGAAATATTTTGCCAACAGACAGAAAAACAGTAGCATGCACACGCAATTACAAAATGTAATTTAGTCAAAAACGAATCAGCTGTTTATTATGCAGTTAAACAATTTTGGATCCAAGGATGAAAATAACATCCTTGACAGGAAGACAATGGATGTATTAAGTGGTGTAATCTTCCAGCTTTGGTCCAACAGTGATATTTACAGAGCCCTGTGGGGAGAAGGGCTCATTGTGTCCCTCTACCGAGAATGAAGGCATAAGCTTCATCACTTCAGATCACTGAGAAACCCAATTACCACTGCTCACAGCACAACTTGCTGCTTTCATAACTTCACCTAACAGGGGATCCCTGACCTCTTCATCCATCAAAGTTCCCAGTTCGCATGGTACCACTGCAGAACCGATGTCATCCACATGCATGTGGGAGTTAAAAATCTGCCGGCTCTGCTGCTTACAGATGCAGATTTGTGCACGCCTACAGATGAACTCACACGTTTTCAAAATGAACTACACACCAACTGAGCGTCTAAGCCACATCCCCAAACATTACCAGTGACTCCTTCTCCTTTTTACCACATAGATCACTCTCAGTCAATCACAGCAAATCCCCGTACAGCTTCAAATAAGACAGGGGACTACTCGGGCTTTGCTAATGAATGCTTTTGGATAATATAATCTCAATAATCTCTGTGAAGCTTCTAATTTAACCATATGCTAAATGTGATGTATGACTTCATTAAAAACGGATGTCTTCTTTTATGTGATGCCGTTAGTGACCCTGACTGGCTTAGTGCATCACTGTCAAGGCGACGGCCCAATCCCGTTAGAGCTATTCAGTGGTGTTGGCACATCACGGCTGACGGCAGGAGGTGCCAAGCTGAAGGCAAAGACATAAACTTGGAATGACTTCTATTACTGGTAGAAATTAAAGTAAATGAAAACTCAAGAGATTTTTGTACTAAAATAGTTTCAGGGTATTGTTTGAAATGAAGCAGGAGCACAATGAATACAATGTGATTACATCGCATTTGCCTAAAAAACATTTTTGACTTTACGACACAAATAAATTAGATACAATTACAAAAGTTGAACGTTTATCTGCTATTTTGACTTTTTCATTCACACTGAAAGTGCTTTAATCCAAAAATAAATCTGGATACTGCGACTTCCTCAAGGGCATTTTATCACAGCGAAAACTATCCAACAACTGCTGAACCGAGATAAAAGACTCTGCTGCGACAGAAAAACCTACCATTGCCAGCAAAAAACAAACAAACAAAAACTACATTTATTTATTTATTTATTTGATTGATCAGTTTAGCTTTTTTTATTGTCATAATTGGTCAAATTCAGGTTACAATAAACATTCTGAAAGCACAAAAGCTGGAAATGCCGGTTGTTTTAAATTTAAAAGCAAAAGTTTCATAAGTGAAACAGTAGATTGAACTTCAAGGAGTTTAAATGTGTCAGGTGAATAAAAGGAACAAGAAAAAACTTTCAATAATTTACATTTGTTAAATCAAAAACAATACTTTGAAAACTATTTTCTCTAATAAGCAGGGAGGTCTAGTAAACCTATTTATATATTTAGGTGTGAGGCAAATGTGTCCTTAATTCAAATAAACTTAGTTTAGAATGTTCTTGCATTTCTAAAATTAAATTATGTCATAAAACAGACTGTTTATGTTATTAAAAACCTCAGATATGGTAATTTATAGTCATTAGTTTGCAAGATTTTTATTTAAAAGTTTTTTTTCAATTAAAACAGAAAGGTTCTGACATATGTTTTTGTGTGTGTGTGTGTGTGTGGGGGGGGGGGTGTAATTGTATCAAAACTTAAACCATAAGTTAGAGCAGTCTAATTGTTTTAATGGTGAGAATGTTTTTTAAATGAATTTTATAATATGAAAGGAACAAAATTACACAAAACAAAAGACTGAAGTACACAGAAAAACTAAAAGGATTGTTAGTGGAAAGCTTTGAAACACAGAAACTGAAGCTTCACATTGGCACAAAGGGATGATGATGATGATGATGATGATGATGATGATGATGATGATGATGATGATGATGATGATGATGATGATGATGATGATGATGATGATGATGATGAACTTAAATTTAAACTAGTGGCCCTCAAAGATTGAGTTAAGATAAAAATCCATGCTCAATCATCCAGATAAACAAAGAAGTTCAGTCAGATCATCTGGACAGTTTCTTTTTGTTGTTGTTGTTGTTGAGAAATTGTTTACCTGGATTACTGAGCATGAACTTTGATGTTTTGAACCAGTATGGTTATGGCTGCCTCAGAAGTGTCAATGGGAGAGAGGGTGGGCTCCAGAAACCATCTTATCACCATAAAACTAGTTGGTCCACTATGTGAGTGTGCTACTTGTGGGACTGAATTTGTTGTGGCTCCTCGGACTGATGGAGTACTTTGGATGAAGAACAAAAGATCCTAACAAAAAAAGGAAGCCGAAAGAAAAGAAATCGTACAGATGACTTGAGTGAACTTTGTTGGATTAGCACATGTAGTCTAATTCAATCTGAAATGGTTGTCTATATATGTCAATGCTTGTTTACCTAGACCAACAATAGTTTAAATCATAAGTCTCTGCTTCTGGTTTTTAGTGGGTCAGAAAGTGAAACTTTTGAACTTTTGGGAACAACTGTTCTGAACAACCCAAGTTGCTTCACCAGTACCGGTAAAAAACAAAACAAAACAAAAAACCTCAATCCAGTTTGAAAGTAGAACCATGCAAGATGCTCTTCAACCATGTTTTTTGGTACAATATGGTAAGCTTTTGATCCAAACCTCCAATACATTATTTCACTTTCATTTTATCGACATAAATATTTAATAGTATTTGACTATTTATTTTGTAATATATACTTACAATAATAAGCTTGGTCCATGGATCAGTTAATGCTACAGAACAAATTGCAAAAAAACATGAACTTTTATTTTAACACACTTTATGAAACTACAAGGTCACAGCAGGGTGTCTGTTCCAGGTTCCTTCAAGGCAGGAAGCAGTCACCAATCTAAAGTTAGACGATGATTTCCACTCACTCTTACGGCCAGATGGTGTCACCAATTAAGCAAGGAAACAGGAAGGCGACAACCACGGTTTGAAGCCACTTATTCTTGTGAAACTACAATACTAGTCCGTGCACTACCCCTTCCAAGTGTGAGCACACAAAAAGCACTCCAGTAATTCCTGTTAGTCCCAGTGATGCCGCTGTGCATGACACAGACATGACAAGCCTTGTGAGTCACAAACAAGTCCAAGTGCTCATCTGTGCTCATTAAAAGTGTTGTTTTTGAGCAAAACTGCAAGAGCTGAGAGTGAAAATCTCAAAAAGCCTCTAAGAAAACAAATTAAAAATATATATTAGGAGCGGAAATCACTGTTCAAAGTGCAAATATTTTTAGATGCTCAACAGTCCCACTTCTTGATTTGGCCCGAGAGGCATAAACCAGGTCATAAGCTGTCACCGAGTTCTCAGATGTGGCACATCTGGACGTTGAAGGCAGTACAGTCAGTGTAAATCAAAGGGAGTCCCATCTCCATAGAAACTGAGACCTTGATGAATCGTGCTTATATAT
>JBBPBX010009546.1:0-59858 GCA_038048925.1 Garcialebias charrua | reverse complement strand
GAAGACGGTGGAGGAGGATACTATGGTCCACAGTGTCGAAGGCTGCAGTGAGGTCAAGGAGGACAAGGATGGAGGGAGAGCCAGTGTCAGCAGCCAAGAGGACATCATTGGTAACCCTCAGCAATGCAGTCTCTGTACTGTGAGCTGCCCTGAATCCAGACTGGAACTTCTCATACAGAGAGTGTTGTTGTAGGTGATCCTGCAGCTGAGCAGCAACAGCTTTTTCCAGCACTTTAGACAGAAAAGGGAGGTGTGAAATTGGGCGGTAATTAGAAAAAATGTCGGGATCCAAATTAGATTTTTTCAGAAGAGGCCTAATGATGGCGGTTTTTAGAGGCAGTGGAACATGACCAGATTGTAGAGACTGATTTATTATTTGAGTGATAAGTGGGCCTATTGCAGAATGATTGGTTTTTATGAGAGACGAGGGGAAAGGATCCAGGGCACAGGATGAAGGCTTCATTTTCTTGATGATGGCCTCCACCTCACTCTGAACAACTTCGTCAAAGCTGTTTAGGGTCCCAGAATGCAGACGGGTGGGTGGCACACTGAGAACGGGGAGGTTGTGGAGCTGAGATCTGATAGTGTCAACTTTGGTTTTAAAAGATGAAAGAAACAGGTCGCATTTTTGAGCAGAGTCCTCAAGAGTTTGCTTAATGGGATTAAGCAGACGAGTGATTGTGGAGAAGAGCTGTTTAGAGTTTCCAGGGCAGGTGTTGATGATGTTAGAATAATATTTGGAGCGTGCTTCTTTAAGAGAATAGGCGTATGCTTTCTGATGTTCTTTATATGCCTGCTTATGCACAGACAGACCAGATGATTTTACACGTCTCTCAATAGCACGGCCAGTTGCCTTCATCTTGCGCAGCTCATCAGTGTACCAAGGGGCTGAGCGCGAGAAAGACACCAGTCTTGTCTTTAAGGGGGCGTGTAGGTCCAGGAGCTCCCGAAGAGATTGGTTGTAGTAATCCACAGAGTCATCTGCAGATGAATGATTGACAGCGGTCAGGGTGTGAAGATCGGCAGACAGAACATCAAGGGAAATGTTTTTAAGGTCACGGAACTGGATGGGTCGTTTTGGGTTTGAAGCAGGCGAAGATGAAGGCACTTCCAGGGAGATGACCCTGTGATCTGAGACACCCAGGTCATATACAGATAAGTTATTGATGAGTACAGTGTCTGTAATCACCAAATCCAGAGTATGCCCCCTGCTGTGCGTAGGGGCGTCAACATGTTGAGTGAGATTAAGAGAGTCCAGAAGAGACTTAAAATCTGTTGCCAGAGGTGAAGAAGAATTGTCCACGTGGATATTTAAGTCGCCAAGAAAAATAGTCTTCACAGGGGAGGTGCAGAAAAAAGTGAGGAGGTCATGCATCTCTGAGTTAAATGAAACATGCGGTTTGGGAGGTCTATAAATTAATATAACATTCATCAGGAGTGGGGCTTTGAAGCTGAAAGCCAGACATTCAAAAGAGGAAAAGTCCTGAGAAGACAGATGAGACAATTTTAAATTACTGCGGTAGATTACAGCCAGACCACCACCGCGGCCAGTGCTGCGGGCTCTCTGCAGATAACTGTATCCAGAGGGACACGCCTCATTCAGAGAACTGAACACATTTGGTTGGTGCCACGTCTCTGTAAGACACATGAGGTCCAAGTTCTTCTCCAGAATGTGATCATGAATTAAACATGACTTGTTGGAAAGAGACTGCACATTGAAAAGTTCTAATTTAATACCAGTTGGAATAGGAGCTTTTTGAACCGGTTTAAGCAGACTGAAGTCCACTCCACGTTTTCCTCGCCACTTCGTGCGCAGAGGACTACAAAGGCCTACAGGTGCGACACGTCTTTCAGCCCAGACAGCACTAATCGAATTCGAGTTCGCTTGAGAATAAACAGTTTTCCTTCGAGAGCTTCTATGGATGTAACGAGGTCTACGCAGAAGTCCCAGTTGTTTGATGGTGGAAATAGAAAGAGGAATGGAGCAGTTGTTAAGTTCAAACAACTGCGAAGCGGAATACGTCAACATCCACGAGCCGGTGGAGGCTAGCACAGAGCTAGCCGCTAGCAGCAGGCCCACGGCTCCGAGAAAGATATACAAGAAGCAGAGAGATGTAACTCGAACGAGCATTACCTTGAAGGAGTACAGGAGAGAGTCCAGAACAGTCCAGAGGACACAGGAAGTTGAGAGAGGCAGCAGGTAAGCGAACAATAAGTGCAGCTACGTGATACTCGAAGCTAAATTTGTGTTGAAGCTAGCGGGAGCTAGCAGCCCCTACTATTAAAATTCCGGTTAGACTAGGAAAGTTTTCTATCTAATGAATCAAGCAAACAAGTCAAATCTTGGCTTCGCCACGATCTCCCATCCTGAGCAAGCACAATGGCATCAGTGGAAAGGAAAAACTCCCTTTTAGAAGGAAGAAACCTCTAGCAGACCCAGGCTCAGGACAAGCGGTCATCTGCTTTGACCGGCAACTTATAATGTTTGCAGATCCACAACGCAGTCAGAAAAGACAGTTGCTCTAAAACTAACTAACTAAAACACAAAACTTAATCACAGAAAGGTAGAAATGTCCGCGTCCGTTCACACAGGTGCTGTACACAGGCTTAACGCCTGTCGCACTCTGCGTTCAAGAAAGGTAGAAAGGTTCAAAGAAAGGTAGAAATGTCCGCGTCCACTTGTACAGGTGCTGTACACAGGCTTACGCCTGTCGCACTCTGCAATCGAGAAAGGTAGAAATGTCCAACAAGGCTCGGTGAAAAAAACAGCAGAAAATAATAAAAAAAGGCTTCAAAAAGCAAAAAGTACGAGGAGCAGCGGCAGCCAAGGTGTGCCCGCGTCCACTTCCTCCACAGGTGCTCAGTCACTGACAGGTGCTCAGTCACTGACAGGTGCTCAGTCACTGACAGGTGCTCAGTCACTGACAGGTGCTCAGTGTAGCTCAGGTAGCTGAACTTGGGCGGTCAATTCAGCAGGATGCAGCCTTCCAAAGGGAGGATATGGCCCAAAATGCATCTGCTCAAAATGCACATCCAAGCCTTCCTTGGAGTGCTGGGTGAACTTGCACGTGCATTGACGCACAGACATGTGTAACATTCCATTACTACAGATACATAGACAGTAGCGACACAAATATATTGATTGATATACCAAGGTAGTTAATAGAGACTGTATCTGTTCTAAATTTGTTTAACCTTCTCATTAAAAGTGTGTTTTCATTAAGTGGTGTCCGTCATTACTACATTACATAAACATTATTCACAATGTTCATGACTTGTACGTGCAACACAAACTTTGCTGGATTGTTATACATGTTTGGGTTGTATGATCAATTCATATCACAGTTAGAAATTAGCAATAATTCCAGGTGCACCAGTTATTTGAACTACACAGACAAGGCGTCATAACTGAAGCGAATAGGCAGGTGTTCAACTGAACTGTGAAAACCTACAGTGTTTTATATCTATCCATCCAACTTCTGGTGATGCTGAGGTGGGGTCGAGGGGGCTGCTGCACATCCATCCATCCAACTTCTGGTGATGCTGAGGTGGGGTCGAGGGGGCTGCTGCACATCCATCCATCCAACTTCTGGTGATGCTGAGGTGGGGTCGAGGGGGCTGCTGCACATCCATCCATCCAACTTCTGGTGATGCTGAGGTGGGGTCGAGGGGGCTGCTGCACATCCATCCATCCAACTTCTGGTGATGCTGAGGTGGGGTCGAGGGGGCTGCTGCACATCCATCCATCCAACTTCTGGTGATGCTGAGGTGGGGTCGAGGGGGCTGCTGCACATCCATCCATCCACTTCTGGTGATGCTGAGGTGGGGTCGAGGGGGCTGCTGCACATCCATCATCCAACTTCTGGTGATGCTGAGGTGGGGTCGAGGGGGCTGCTGCACATCCAACTTCTGGTGATGCTGAGGTGGGGTCGAGGGGGCTGCTGCACATCCAACTTCTGGTGATGCTGAGGTGGGGTCGAGGGGGCTGCTGCATATCCAGGTACAGGAGTCATAACATCAACCTGGTGATCCTGTTTTAGGCGGATCAAAATAGACGTTCAATACAGGATCAACTGGACTTTATTTGTACATGTTTACGTTTTGCTTCCATACCGGACCAGATATCTGTTTACCAACACTTAATATGTTACAAATAGAGGACAGTTATGTCTGTATGCAACGCCTGCTTTGATGTAAAATGTCCAGGTGGACCGAGAATCAACAACAAGTTGTTGGAGGACCACACGGAGTTACCAGATCAGCTAACATTAATTAGCACTATGTTATACATTGAAGGAAAATGCCTTTTCTGTAAAACAGCCAATTTAGACAAATTAATCCTTTTGTATTTGATGTCTAAACATTACTGAAGCTTACCTTTTAATATTTATTAAATATTAATATTCAATAGAAACTTCAACCTTAATGTAGTAGTAGTAGTTTCTTTATTTCAGATACAATACAAGATCCATATATGTATATAAAAAGAGTAAAACATAAAAAAGATTAAAAAGCTTTCCTATAAAAAAATAAAATAAGAATAAAAGACTAAAGAGCTTTCCTATAGAGGCTCATCCGCCAATGAGTCCCCAAAATAGAAAAATATCTCACAGAGCTTAGTCCAGGGTTGGTCAGTGTAGTGATGATGCAGTTTTCAGATACAGACAATCTACACATGCATCTATACATGAGGTTACGCAGCACCGCTTGGCAGGTAGGCACACCTGCATCAGCAAACATTTTGCTTGCACTGCTCCATCGAGGTACCCTCAGCATCATTCGAAGGCCATCATTATATGCCACAGTTAGTCTATACATACTGCTCTTTTTATAACGTCTCCACAGGTGAGCGGTGTACAAAGGAGTGCAGTAGGCCTTAAAGAGTTGGATCTTAACCGATGATGAGCACATTCCAAACCTACGGATCAGCGTGTTAGCTTGTCCATAGAGCATACGGCATTGTCTGTAAATGTCTCTATCATCTGACAGGTCTGCAGTCAAATAGTGCCCCAAATATTTATATTCACAACTGACATCCAGCCTGTTGCCCGACAGAAAGAAGTCAGGGAACATCAACTTGGAGTCATCTCTGCTCCGCACAATCATGATGCTGCTTTTCTTCGCATTATATTTTATATCAAAGTCACTTCCATAGTCAGAGCACACCTGCAGCAGTTCTTGTAAGCCAGCAGAATAGGGACAGAAGATTACTAAATCATCGGCATACATAAGATGGTTGATGACCTTATTTCCCACCCTACAACCTGTTCCACAGTCATTTAAAAGCTTTGACAGGTCATCCATGTAAACATTGAACAGAAAGGGAGACAGGATGCTACCCTGTCTCACACCGTTTGAGACACCGAAGGGGTCCGATACAGAGTTTCCCCATTTAACATACATTTGTTGGTTTGCATACCAAAAAACAAGAATCCTCAGCAAACATTTGGGGACACCCCTCTTATATAATTTGTAAAACAGCTTTTCTTGATTTACATAATCAAAAGCCTTTGAGGCATCAATAAAACACATAAAAATGGAGGTGTGGTGTCTGTTGTATAAATCTAAAATTTCTTTTAAAGCAAAGATGCACAAGTCTGTTCCATGTTTACGTTTAAACCCAAACTGATTGTCAGAGGTCAGCAGAAATCCTTCCAGTTTGTTCAAAATAGCCCTCTCCAGCACCTTAGATAAGGTGCTGGCCAGGGCTATAGGTCTGTAATTATCCTTACTGTTAATTCTACCAGCTCTATCCTTCACAATTGGAACTAAAATGACAGAGAGTAATTTGTCAGGTAGAACTCCATGAGTTAAAAAGCCCGTAAAACACATTGCAAGTAGGGGGCATAATTTCCTGCTTGCATATTTCAGATGCTCAGCAGATACCCTGTCTGACCCACTTGACTTGTTGTTATCCAGCGTCATCACAATCTCTGAGATTTCTTTTGGGGACACAACCACATTTTCATTTCCATCAATATGTCCAACCACAAATGAATTACTTTTAACAGCATTAAAAATATCTTCATAATGTTTCCTCCATAGATCAGTGATCTCTGCTGCTCCGCTCACACCATCAATATGTGTTGGTAAAGACCTTTTATTATTACTCATCTTTTTTATTTCTGTCCAGAAATCTGTAGGGCATTTACTTTGTAGCTTCCTAGCCAGTGATTCAGCCCTGAGAGAATTCTCATGTCTTTTAATGAACCTTAAGGCATATTTAAATTTTGCATTCGCCTCCTTCATGTTAGCAAATAGAGGACCACATTTAGCTTTACCTGATTCAACCCAGGCTTTGTAAGCCCTTCTTGCCTCAGTGTGAGACTTCTCAACATACTCATTCCAGCCTAATTTAGCTTTGTAGTTCTTGATTTTACACAGATGTCGACCTGAGATAAGCAGAGAATCCACAATCTGTTCATACAGTGAGCACAATTCAACTCTGTGCTGCAGATTCTGGCAGTTGATATCCGTGCACGTTACAGCAGATTTAGGCAGCTCAATGTTACTCAGCATGGTCTCACTCTGGGTGAGATATGTGCTGATGTCCCCTTCCTTTAATGTGGACCAATTAATTTGTACTTCAGGCATATCAAAACTTACAGGAGTAAGAGAAGGCACATTGTCCAGATTTATAGAGAGGGACAGGGGCACATGATCATATGTAGACAGCTCATAATTAATTCTCATTGAATCAATGGTGTTATGAGCATCACTTGTACAAATGCAATGATCTAAAAAGGAGGTGGTATACCATGCCTCACTGATGTAAGTATAGCTGTCCCTTGGCAAAAGTAATTCACTAGAGAGTGAGAGACCATTATCCGAGCAGAAATGTTTTAAATGGTTTGCAAACGTAGACTTTTGATCAGAGAGGTCAGCATTCAGATCACCAACAATAAAAAGACTGCTTACTGCATGTTCCTGTAAGAAAGCCATGATATAGGCCAGTCTATTTAAATATTCAAACTCATTCTCTGAGCACTCATAAGGAGTATACATGTTCAGTATGGTGATTGTTTTATCCCCATCACAGAACTCAAGTCCTATCGCCCAGTCAACATTCAGCTTGATCACTTTGATTTGTTGGTCAAACTTCTTATGCCAAAACATTGCAACACCACCAGGGATTCTGCCACGGAGTATCCTATCACAACAGTCCGTGGTGGATTCCCCTGCTCCATAAAAGTCTTTATGAATAGAGTTTAACTTTTCCAAGTCCTGCTTAGATAAGAAAGTCTCCTGCACACACAGTATATCACAGGTTTCTAAGAGTTTGTTGACAACATGACGGCGAGATTTATCTGCTTCATCCTGCCCGACGCGCAGACCCCTGACATTGTATGAGCTGATATTAAGAGTCATGTTGATTAATTATCACCACGAGCGCTTGCCTCGCTGGAAGCCTCGAGAGGTGGACGCACAGCAGGTGTAGCGCCAGCTGCAGAGCTGCCTTCAGACTTCTCCACACTCGCCTTTAATTTGCGAGCCTCATAATATCGGCGGACATAAGTTCCTGCTGGCCAAAGCTGTGCGTCGTACAGGTCAGAGACTTCTTCACACTCTGCCCTCACGTGAAATGACCCAAATCTGCTATTTGTTGACTCTATTTTCCTGCACGTCACAGATCTTCCCAGTTTATCAGAGAGATAGGCGCGCAGGGTATCCTCATCTACCTCTGGAGAAAACCTCGTAGCAAAAACACTCACCAGTCTGGTTTTAATCACTGGGATGTTTCCGTCTGCTCCGGTGCCAGTTATGCCCAATTTTCTCCGCAGCTCCTTTTTCGGGCGGACCTGCAGAGCAGGTTGTGTCGCTGTGTTGTCCCGCTTGCGTGCACCTCTCTTCAACACAGTGCTCCATGATGGGGACTGAAGTGTGGCGGTCAGAACATCATTCGGCCCAGGAATGCAACTTTCGGAACTTCCCGGAATGTCAGGAGCAGGTGACGTCACTTCCCGTGTCTCCCTGGGAATCCCCCGCGCAGGGGCGTTGGCCCGTCCAGCTGCAGCAGCGTCTCCTCGGCCAGGAGGTGCGCGCGTTTGTAGTTTCTCCAAAGCTGTTACTCGGAGCTCCATGGCCGCTGTAGATGTCCTCACGTCCTCATTTTCACATCTCTGATTATCCAGAGTTGCTCTCAGGTTGGTTATGTCCCAGCTCAGCTGTTGAACTCTGCTGAGGAGCGCAGATGCGTCCATATGTTCAAATCCAACAGGAGGCAGTTCATCCAAATTGTGTGACACAAATCTGGGAATATTATTGCCGCACTCATTAAGCACTTTTAAGCAATCTTTGACATTATTGGCGTCTTTCTGAGGCCCCTTATGCTTCACACAACGAGTTGAAGTTGGACACATTTCAAACAATATCCGCTTGGACTCCTCGATCCATTCAGAAGAGAAATTGTTTGACACCAGCAGAACAATTTCATCGGTGGCCAGAGTTCTCATTTTAACAACAATAAAGTTCAGAAGCTCATCCTCAACTATTACTTTACCATCTGTCGTTTTGTATACACAGATTTCAGATTTTGTCTTTGGATGACCAGCTCCTCCAGAACGAACAGCCGCACCCAACGCACCAGACGCCATCTTGACTAAACTGAATTGAATTGTGAACTTAATATTACACGCCGAATTAAAAGTTGGTGAAATAAACATCTGTAGAGTATATTATGAATAGCTTCTTTTATTATGGTACAGTTTGATGTGTCTCTAAAATTAGACAACAGACTTTGCACTACTATGAATATAATAAAGGTCATCAGTGTTTGTAGAATCTTTATTAAGAGTTACAGAATGGAACACATTGGTTTCAAGCAAGGTAAAAATGAAAAACATAATATACATGATTTACGTTTCCATGTAAATGCTCAGGAGGTGTTCCATTACAGCATTTCTGACATCTCTTCCTTCACTTTCATTTTGCACAGCAGCCTGGGGAGGCTGTGCTGCACGCGGATCATCCAGTGAATCATCGTATGACTCACCCAGACCTTCACACAGGTTATGTAGGGCACAGCAGGTCAGCACCATGGACTTCACAAGTTGTATGAATTTTGAAATGAATTTCAAATGAATTTTCTACAACTACACGAGCACCAGAAAATTTCAGGTTAAGTAATTGCTGTTCAGCAGTTAGCCTTCCCGTGTCTGCAAAAGGTTTTAAGAGCCAGTCTTGCAGGGGATAAGCAGAATCACCCAGAATGTAGTAGCCAGCATTTGCTGCGCCGATAGTCCTGCGATGTGCTGGGAACAGGTTTCCCCGGCTTGCTAGCTCCCACAGCGTGGACAGTCTCAGCACCCTGGCATCGTGCATGCTCCCTGGCAATCCACTCTCTTTTTTAATGGCACACATTTGCGGAAGCTTGTATTTTCTCGCTCCATTAATGGTCGTACTTTGTTGCACAGGTAAATGAAAGTTTCCTGGGACATCCTGAAGTTTTGCAGCCATTGAGCACTGCAGGAATCAGGAACAATCATATCCCACCAGATGATCTGTTGAGTTCCCATACTGTAGGTCTTCTGCATGTACAACTGTTCAGCTCCAGAATCATCTATAAGACAAACATACACACAGCACATTTTTTACACCGTTCTTTAGACACATTAACATATGTTATGACTCGGCTTATATTATGTACTGTGTTGCCAACTGCAGGGGAAAGATATACATAATAATTATTATTATTATAATTATCTGCATTTTATATATATATATATATATGCATAAACATACAGGTAGTCCCCGAATTACGAGCGCTCTGATCTACGAGGTTCCAGACTTACGAGCTGGCGAATTTTTGGAAAAAACGCAAAAAATACTGAGTTTTCATGTGTTTTTTCACCACAGTTAGTTAGCTAAGCATATGGACACACGTTTCCGATCATTTTTATGCACTCATAAGCAGTTTTTGGATGAAAATAGAGTGTTTGTAGTCGCGCTAGCGAAACCGTTCCAATTTACGAGCGAAATTCCGGATTTACGAGAGACATGGCGGCCGTTCCAAATTACGAGATTTCCGGTTTACGAGCGCCTCGTTGTAACGGATCTCGCTCGTAAATCGGGGACTACCTGTATATATATATGTGTGTTATATATATACACATATATGTATATACATATATATGTAAACATATATGTAAATATATACAGTATATATATATATCTCATAAGTACTATAACTCTTGTGAAGTCTGTCATTCGGATACAGAGACACATCAGCACACTTCTCATTTGGCACCATTTGGCACTGCCATTTATTGTGAATATAGTGCTGCACAGTATTGTGTTTATTGGTTGGTGTGTACTCATTTACTTCATGCATTTATTCTATTATTACTTTATTTTATTGTTCCTTTATGCATGTTCCTAGTCAGTCCCTAATCAGTTCCTTGTAAGACAATGGTAATAATAAACTTATTCTTATTCTGATTTAATAGCAAATGTAATTAATGCATTTTGGAAGGATCTTCAGTTGTTGTTTTTTTCATGGACCTGTATTACAAGGTTAATATGATTACTGTTAATGTTGGTCTGTTAACAGGGGATTAGGTTTCACTATGGTGATACAGTATTTTCATAAATGATATCTTTTACACATAGCATTGGCTTACCATCACAGGTTGCCTCCTGTTTTCTATCTCATACTGCGTTATGGCTTCCCACACTCTGCTGTCATTCTCCATACGTTTTCGCCTCGCGGTCCGCAGCCTTCGGTCAGCATTCTTCAGCCTTCGGTCCGCGGTCCGCAGCCTTCGGTCAGCATTCTTCAGCCTTCGGTACGCTGCACGAAGCCTTTGCAGCCTGCTCTGGGAACGGGCTAGGGTCTGTTCTCGTCGACATTTCACAAACAACCACAGACTGAGAATAATGTTCAGTATAACAATAACGTCCTCCATTTTGTTTGTGTATCATGGGTTTTCTTCTTCTTCTCCTAATGCTTAAGCAGTAGCCAGTGAATGGGATTATGGACATTACCGCAACCAAGTGGAGAGGCGAGGTACTGCAGGGTGTTCTTCTTCTAACGTTTAATGGTGTACAGTACATAGTTAAGGGGACACTACCTCCACCACGAGGGGACGAGGGGGATTCTACACCCCGCCCACAGAAGGGCTGCAGTAGTGAATGGAGACAAAAACGTGCATGTGAGCCGATCCTAACTGGAACAGACCGGACCAGACTGAGCCGCTCTGGGCCGGCAAGTGGAAAAGGGGCATTAGTGACTCATTAGACTGACCCAGATCCATAAAGTGAACCGGGTTACAGGTAGTCCCCGACTTACGAGCGCTCTGACCTCCGAGCACCCGACTTTACGAGAGCTTCCAGGAACCAAACTACCGACTTGCGAGCTGCCGTTCCGATTTTACGAGAGAACAACATTAGAAAGCGTCGTTCCAAGATACGAGCGAAAATTCCAGAGTTACGAGAATTTACCGTTAGAAACCATTGCTCCGAATAACGAGATGAAAATTCCGTGTTTACGAGAAAACTCCGTTAGAAACCATTGCTCCGAATAACGAGATGAAAATTCCGTGTTTACGAGAAAACTCCGTTAGAAACCATTGCTCCGAATAACGAGATGAAAATTCCGTGTTTACGAGAAAACTCCGTTAGAAACCATTGCTCCGAATAACGAGATGAAAATTCCGTGTTTACGAGAAAACTCCGTTAGAAACCATTGTTCTGTTTTACGAGAACCGAGTGTTCGTGCCGACGGCTGAATGTCATGTTTCGAAGGGGAGTTTGGGGCAGGAGGTGGAATGTGGGGGGGCGGGGGAGGTGGAGTGGAGGGGGTTGGTTTCGGGGGGGATGGGCGATGGTTGGTTTCGGGTTGGGGGATGGGCGATGGTTGGTTTCGGGTTGGGGGATGGGCGATTTAACCATGCACCTGCACTGGACTTGGACTGGACATGCACACTGCACATGGCGGGCACGCTGTGATGGGTGGGGTATGTTTCGCGTGACAAATGGAAAAGTACAGCAGCGGAAGGTTACATAGGCACTACTTTACTGTACCCACACCCCCATAAAACAAAGGCGGAGTGATTTCATCAGGTACTACATAAGCGAACAGCGCGAATGCAGCCGCGTGGGTCTACAGTTTGGCGATTTGAGAGACACAGTTACAGTACACGTACAGATATTCGTTAGCATTCGTTAGCTTTGTTAGCATCTTCTTTAGAAACAATGTCTGCAAAGCGAGGAGCTTCTTCTGCTGGCGCGAGCGCTCCTAAAAAGCGTAAGGCCATCACGCTGGAGCAGAAGTTGGACATCATCAATCGGGCGCAGAGGGGAGAGTCGACGTCCTCCATCTGCAAAGCTCTGAACCTGGTGAGTACAGTACCACCATTAGCACGACTCGTAATGGCGGAACGTGAGCGCTTTTTAGCGAGTGTTTTAGTCGCTGCGCAGATGAAGACTCGTAATGGCGGAACGTGAGCGCTTTTTAGCGAGTGTTTTAGTCGCTGCGCAGAGGAAGACTCGTAATGGCGGAACGTGAGCGCTTTTTACAGCGAGACTCGTAATGGCGGAACGTGAGCACACCTCTAGTCGCTGCGCAGATGAACACCGTAATAAGCACCGTACAGTAATAAGCATGCAGCGCACGGCAAGCGTCTGTTAGTTAATGCCATTTTATTTTTTATTTTAGGTCAGTTCCACAGTCAGCACCATAAAGGCTGACCGCGAGCGCATTTTAGCTAGCGTGAGAGGAGCTGCCCCAATGAAGTCCACGGTGATAACGAAGCAACGCACAGGTGTTATCATAGAGATTGAGCGTCTGATGGGTAAGAAAATTTATTTTTTTATTTACAGTACGTATTGCGTCTTTTAGATAGGAAATTATTTAAGAAATACCTGGACAGTATTTTTATACTGTATGCACTGTACAGTTTCATTAATTTTTTTTTTTACCTGAGATGTTTGTTTACAGGTGTGCTTTGTTTACCTGAGATGTTTGTTTACAGGTGTGCTTTGTTTACCTGAGATGTTTGTTTACAGGTGTGCTTTGTTTACCTGAGATGTTTGTTTACAGGTGTGCTTTGTTTACCTGAGATGTTTGTTTACAGGTGTGCTTTGTTTACCTGAGATGTTTGTTTACAGGTGTGCTTTGTTTACCTGAGATGTTTGTTTACAGGTGTGCTTTGTTTACCTGAGATGTTTGTTTACAGGTGTGCTTTGTTTACCTGAGATGTTTGTTTACAGGTGTGCTTTGTTTACCTGAGATGTTTGTTTACAGGTGTGCTTTGTTTACCTGAGATGTTTGTTTACAGGTGTGCTTTGTTTACCTGAGATGTTTGTTTACAGGTGTGCTTTGTTTACCTGAGATGTTTGTTTACAGGTGTGCTTTGTTTACCTGAGATGTTTAACACACGGTCACAAGACTTTTATTAAAAATAATTTTTATGTTTCTGTAATGTTCAGTACAGTTCATGTTTTAACACACCTGTCTTTTCATGAACAACTTCTAGTCCTTTGGATAGAGGACTGCAACCAGAGGCATATCCCGTTGAATTTGATGGTGATGCAGGAGAAAGCCCTCAAAATTTACGAGGATATCAAAGCAGAGATGGGGGAGGGCGTGGAGGTGCCCGACTTCCATGCGTCACGGGGGTGGTTTAATCGGTTCCGACAAAGGGCTAATTTGCACAGCATAAAAATCCAAGGTAAGTGAAACATTTCATCTGTGCTTTAATTTTTAACACAGTGTAACATGTGGTTAATCTTGTCCTGTGTGTGTTTTTTTTCACCAGGAGAGGCAGCAGGTGGTGATGCGGCGGCAGCAGCCGCATTCCCAGAAAAACTGGCAGCCATAATAAGGGAGGGGGGATACACACCGCAGCAGGTGTTCAATGTTGATGAGACTGGTCTATTTTGGAAGAGGTTGCCCGACCGCACCTACATCAGCAGGGAGGAAAGAACAGCACCGGGCCACAAAGTGGGGAAAGAGAGGATCACGTTGCTGTTCGGAGCGAATGCTGCTGGTGACTGCAAGTTAAAGCCGCTGTTGGTAAATCATTATGAGAACCCCAGGGCCTTACTGCGTATTGATAAGAAAGATCTGCCGGTGTATTGGGCATCAAACCGTAAGGCCTGGGTTACCCAAGAGGTGTTCTCAAAATGGTTTACCAAATATTTCGTCAAGGACGTACAGTGCTACTGTAGACGACAGCGCATTCGCTTTAACATCCTGTTGTTGTTGGACAATGCACCAGGTCACCCCGCAAATCTGACTGACCTCAACCAAAATGTGAGGGTGGTGTACCTGCCACCCAATACCACCAGTCTCATCCATCCAATGGACCAGGGGGTGATATGAGCAGCAGCAGCTGGATAGGCAGCCGGTAGAGAAGGAGGAACAAGAAGAAAGGCCAACCGCTCCGGCCAAGGTCTTCACGAGGCAGGCCTTGGCCAAGATCTTTAAGGAGCAGCAGCACGTCTTGGACCAGTTGGAGGCAATGGACGCGGATGGGGAGAGGTTCGCCAGGGCATCCCGAACTATCCTTGACGGTCTGGCTTGTTACCGGCAGATCCTAGAGGATAAAAAACAGGAGGCCGCGCAGAGCACCATGCTGCAGTTTGTTACGAGGGGCACTGCAGCCACAGGCACTGCAGCGACTCTAGGATCTGCTGGAGCAGCAGAAGCAGCAGAGGAAATGCCATCCACCTCTGCTGCTGCACAGCCATCCACCTCTGCTGCTGCACAGCCATCCACCTCTGCTGCTGCAAGCCAGCCGTCAATGGACAGGTCCATCTCCAGCTCCAGATCCAGATCCAGCTCACCCTCTCCCCAGTGAACATCCCTCCGTCCTTCCCCTGCACCTGTCCCCAAAGGTAAAGAAATGTTGCATTTACATTTGGATTTTCTGTTTTATTTTATGTTACTTCATCTGTTAACCCACCTGTCTCTATTCATGTCCACAGACGTCTGCTGCTCCTGCTCCTCCTCCTCCTCCACTCCAGTCAGCCAGCCAGCCTCTGCACCCCTCCACAAAGGTAATGAAAACTTGCTTTTACTTTTTGATTTTGTGTTTTGTTTTTATGTTACTTCATCTGTTAACCCACCTGTCTGTGTTCATGTCCACAGACGTCTCCTCCTCTCCAGCCAGCCTCTGCAACACCTACCTTCACTGACCTCCTGCTCATCTCCCCACTAACCTGCACAGCTTCATCATCCAGGTACGTCGTACAGTACATAATGAAATGTGAATTTAATTTTGCTTTTCTGTTTAGTTTCATGCTACATTTCATCATCCACCTGTGTCTTGTCATGTCCACAGCATCCCTCCAAAGCATTGTGGAAAGGCCGCCCCCTGGTCCAAACATCAGCACACAAACATCACAGTAAGGACAAGTTGTTTTTGGATGTGTTTAATTTATCTGTAAGCACAACACCTTGCTGTCTGTGTGGTCATATGTTTCATTACAGTACATACAGTAATGTTAACTTACAAATTTCTGTTTTCTAACAGTGACACCTGCTGCGTTCCCTCCTCTCCTGGGTGTACTGGCATCACACTGACTGAGGGGATTAACCCTCCTGGGTGTACTGGCATCACACTGACTGAGGGATTAACCCTCCTGGGTGTACTGGCATCACACTGACTGAGGGATTAACCCTCCTGGGTGTACTGGCATCACACTGACTGAGGGATTAACCCTCCTGGGTGTACTGGCATCACACTGACTGAGGGGATGCTCCATGCCTCCTCCATGCCTCCTCCATGCCTCCTCCCGTGCGCTGCCTCCTCTCCTCCACATGAACGTGAGGCCTTTTCACAACTTGTGCATGTGTGTGTGGGGGGGGTGTCATCTCTCTGTGTGTAATGTTCACTTCAACATGTGTGTTGTTTGTGTTCACAGACAGACCAGCTCTCCTGCCTCCAGTGGCATCACTGACCCATGTCAGACACCTGGACGCCTGTCTGACCACAGTCTGAACACCCGTGCGCTGCCTCCTCTCCTCCACATGAACGTGAGGCCTTTTCACAACTTGTGCATGTGTGTGTGTGTGGGGGGTGTCATCTCTCTGTGTGTAATGTTCACTTCAACATGTGTGTTGTTTGTGTTCACAGACAGACCAGCTCTCCTGCCTCCAGTGGCATCACTGACCCATGTCAGACACCTGGACGCCTGTCTGACCACAGTCTGAACACCCGTGCGCTGCCTCCTCTCCTCCACATGAACGTGAGGCCTTTTCACAACTTGTGCATGTGTGTGTGTGGGGGGGGTGTCATCTCTCTGTGTGTAATGTTCACTTCAACATGTGTGTTGTTTGTGTTCACAGACAGACCAGCTCTCCTGCCTCCAGTGGCATCACTGACCCATGTCAGACACCTGGACGCCTGTCTGACCATGCATACATTCTGCATCCTCGCATACTTACCTGGCAGGGGAGATACCATGATCATGAAGGTGGTTCACCCAGGGTGAGGCTCAGCCATTGCACTCCGGTTGTGATACCATGATACCATGATGTGGGGGGGGGGGTGTCATCTCTCTGTGTGTAATGTTCACTTCAACATGTGTGTTGTTTGTGTTCACAGACAGACCAGCTCTCCTGCCTCCAGTGGCATCACTGACCCATGTCAGACACCTGGACGCCTGTCTGACCATGCATACATTCTGCATCCTCGCATACTTACCTGGCAGGGGAGATACCATGATCATGAAGGTGGTTCACCCAGGGTGAGGCTCAGCCATTGCACTCCGGTTGTGCTGACCCCTGCGAATTCCCCAAATGTGGGAATCTCGACTGCATAATTTGTGGTAGTGAACAGACCAGCTCTCCTGCCTCCAGTGGCATCACTGACCCATGTCAGACACCTGGACGCCTCGCATCAGGACCAAACACTTGACCTGAACTCACATCCCTCTGAATGATGCTGCTTGTTCCTGCATCATCCTGCATCCTCCAGCATCCTCCATCACATCAGGACCAAACACTTGAACTGAACTCACATCCCTCTGAATGATGCTGCTTGTTCCTGCATCATCCTGCATCCTCCAGCATCCTCCATCACATCAGGACCAAACACTTGAACTGAACTCACATCTTACCTCTGAATGATGCTGCTTGTTCCTGCATCATCCTGCATCCTCCAGCATCCTCCATCACATCAGGACCTCACACCTGCCCTGAACTCATATCTTACGTCGGCTTCTCTGAACTCACATGTTCACATTGATGGTTGCACTGCTGCATAAGCAGTCCCATCTGATCCAGGTTTGAACAGCAACTTTTGACAACCAAAGAGACTACCTTCACTTCAATCAAAGTAAGGGAACTTTCTTTTTTATGCTGTTTCTGTGCTGGCTGGTTCTACCTTTCTAAAGTTCATGGAGTGGACACTACAGTATGGCACTGTTGTTTTTTTAAACATGATGCTTGCTACATCTTTCTGGAGGATGTCACTTGTTTCTGATGTTTGTTTGCAACATGATGCTGATGGATGTCATGTGTTCATGATGGGTGTGACTTGATTCTGATGGATTTGGCTTGTTCATGGTGGGTGTGAGTTGTTCCAGATGCATTTGACCGGTTTCTGATGGATGTGACACATGGTGTCACATGATGTCATATGGGTGTGACTTGGTTACAGTATTCAATCAAAGTACAGTACTGTACAGTACTGTACTGTACTGTACAGTACAGTAGTGCTGGGCAGAAAAGCACTTTTGTACAGTAAAAACTGTACAGGTATGTGTTTATAGATGAATGTGTGGTGTAATGTGCTAGCTAACTGCTTGTAAATAAAGTGTTGTGCATGTTTAAGGATCAGTATGTACGCTTCTTCAGTGTCATGTTGATAAACGGGTGCTTGGCGTCTCGTTAGCGCCCTTTTTCCGATTTGCGAGTGATGTTCCGGTTTAACGAGAGCCACGTGGGTCTGTTTCAATTTGCGAGCGATGTTCCGGTTTTACGAGAACCACGTGGTTTGTTCTAATTTGCGAGCGATGTTCCGGTTTTACGAGAGCCACGTGGTTTGTTCTAATTTGCGAGCGATGTTCCGGTTTTACGAGAGCCACGTGGGGTTTTCCGATTTGCGAGCGATGTTCCGGTTTAACGAGAGCCACGTGCGGCCGTTCCAAGTTACGAATTTTCGCTTTACGAGCGCCTCGGAGGAACGGAACTCGCTCGTAAGTCGGGGACTACCTGTACTTTAGTGACTCATTAGACTGACCCAGATCCATAAAGTGAACCGGGTTACTTTAGCGACTCATTAGACTGAACCAGATCCATAAAGTGAACCAGGTTACTTTAGTGACTCATTAGACTGACCCAGATCCATAAAGTGAACCGGGTTACTTTAGTGACTCATTAGACTGACCCAGATCCATAAAGTGAACCGGGTTACTTTAGTGACTCATTAGACTGAACCAGATCCATAAAGTGAACCAGGTTACTGTAATGGACCTACCCAGGGTCAAATTAAGGTTTTTGAACTGTCCAGTGATGACCTTTACTGACCACTCAGTAAAGCAAGACATTTACTACAAAATCATTCATTTAGCTATAATCTGATAAATATAGTCACCAAAAGAGACTATTTCTATCTTTGATTTTATTCTAATGTGATCAAAAGAATAACTTTTGTCATTTTCATGATGTGTGCTTTTAAGCTGTGTCATTCTGTAAGAGTTAAACTGTGTTCACTGCTGTGTTTAAAGGTGAAGCCTTCGGGTCACAGAGACCGGACGGTTTTGTTTAGAAACTCAGAGACAGTCTCATGAGCAGGGCTCCAGCTTTATCTGCCTTTTTCCTAAACATTTCTCTCTGCTACTGGCTGTAACCTTGGACCTGATAACACAAGCTCACTCCTCTCTTTGTTCCTGCTTTAAGTTTTGCTGTCACTTTAGAGTCTAAAAGAGTCTGCAGAGTTTGGAAGGAACCAGCAGGTTCTTCAGAGTTTCTGGGAGTTTCGAAAGATGATGTGAACTTCCAAAGAGCTGAATGACCACAAGTCACGCGCTAAGGACTCGTCATCCAGCTGGGACTGATAACATGTTGTTATGGGTCCACTTTTAAGGAACAGAGCTCAAAAACTTTGTTTATTCCCTCCTGGAATAAGTTTATCTTGAAGTCAGAGGCCTGAAGCTGACATATTCTCTGATGACCAAGCGAAAACCAGGAGACGTTGGAAAACGTAAACCAGAACCCTGCTTGAAAGTATCGTACTGGTCCCCACAAGGATCCGTGCATCTGAAAGGCTACAAGGTCACCTCTTACCGGGCGGTCGTCAAAAGGTAAAGAGCTGTTTACAAAACGTACCTGGATTTTAGCAGAAGTCGGAGGAGAAGTGTCACTCTGGTATCATGCTCACGATAATTTCTTCTTAAATCTTTCCTCCTATTTCTTTCCCCTCTCAATCTAAGCTGGAAACTATTTTTTAAGTTAAAGAGCCCACAGACTAAATATGTTTAACATCTAGTATTTATGTCTGTTGTGTTAAATTTAAGTGTGCTGACGTATTTGAATTGAAAGAAAGTGAAATCATGTCAATCAAGTGTAATGGTGTTAATTTAGTTGATTTATTTTAAATAAATGATAGTGTCTCTTTGACATATCAAACTAAGTTAACGTCTTTGTCACTTAATGGCTTTGTGTATTTATCCATCATAAAGATCACAGAAATATTGGGTAAACTGAAAAAGAACAGAATCCGTGAATTTACTATTCAATCTGAATAAGTAAATTAATTAAGGTAAAGAGGTCAGTATTAATATTGACCTCCTCATAATCCTTTACAAAGTGAACCGGGTTACTTTAGTGACTCATTAGACTGACCCAGATTCATAAAGTGAACCGGTTACTTTAGTGACTCATTAGACTGACCCAGATCCATAAAGTGAACCGGGTTACTTTAGTGACTCATTAGACTGACCCAGATCCATAAAGTGAACCGGGTTACTTTAGTGACTCATTAGACTGAACCAGATCCATAAAGTGAACCGTGTTACTTTAGTGACTCATTAGACTGACTCAGATCCATAAAGTGAACCAGGTTACTTTATGCCTCTTTTCCTCGGCTCGGCTCGGGTTGGATCGGCTCAGATCGGCTCAGTTCGGGTCGGGTCACATCTATGTTCTGTTTCCACAGCTTTTTTGTACCCCTTCTGTGGGCGGGGTCCAGAATCCTACTCGTCTTACCACATGGTGGCAGTAGTGTTCCCTCAAGCTATTTACTACAGTACTAGCCACCACTAGAAGAAGAACACAATAAAGGCTTTGACAGAATGTTGTGAAAGAGATGTCATGCTATAATGAGTACCTCATGAGCTGTAATCTTTAAACCCAATTCATAATCCTACCTTGTTGCCTTCTTTAAACCCATGTATTTTCCAATTTAGTATTTTTACAATAAAGATGTATTAAAACATATTTTATTATTTAGTTATGCACAAGGTGCTTGATAAAGTTGCAAAACCATATTTGTCTGAGCTGCTTCAACCTTCCTGCCCTCCCCGATCTCAGATCAGCTGAGCAGTTGCTGCTGACAGTCCTCAAAACTTTTTAAATCTTATTTAAAAACACACATTTATTCCTTGGCTTTTAACACGTGATCTTATCTTTTATGGCATGTTAACACACCTGCAGTAAGACTGGTATATGTATTTATTTTTGTATGCTTTTTATAGTTTTTAATTAACTTGTCTTTTATGTTATTGTACAGCACTTTGGTTGACCCTGTGGTTTTTAAAATGTGCTTTATAAATAAAGTTGATTTAAAACATCACACTGTGATCTTTGAAACTGCCAGTGTCTCCCTGGTAAAGTTGCTGCTGGGTGGTAGATGGTAGATGGATGGTCTGTGAATTCTTTAACTTTAAACTGTCCAAAGGACTTTGGCCACTTTTAATTTTTGACTTTTTTTGTATGACTTCATCCTAGAACCAAATAATTTATAACGTAATAACAGTTGAGCAGATTCTAATAATCTTTATCTTATGATTCTTTAAAGGTCAAATGCAAATGGAAAGTTCTCTTAACTTCCAGTATGGATTTAAACACAATACACACTTCACATTATAAAATAAGTTTAGGAAATTGAATGTTCGAGGACACCACTTAAGAAAATATAACGTTTAATAGGAAAAGTTTGAAGTGACAAACAGAAGTAACAAATTTCCATCTGGTGTCTCACGTCTTCCTCCAGAAGATGACACAGGTTGTTGAATTCTGGTGATTTTCTTCTGTTGACTGTAAAAGAAAAATGTGATTAATTTAGTCCAGAAACTGTTTTTTTTTTTAAACAACACAGTGTGATCACAACATGTTCATATACTAAATGTATCCTGTTGGAGTTGTTTGAAATAAAATTCAATGTTTTATAGACATTTTTTGTGTCGAGCTACCTCCATTTTTTTCTCCCTTGTACTTTGTATCACATATCATCAATTATATCAAAAACCACATAGCTGATATTTTTAAAAAAATATAGTGTGATCACAACATGTTCATATACTAAATGTATCCTGTTGGAGTCATTTGAAATAAAATTCAATGTTTTATAGACATTTTTTGTGTCAAGCTACCTCCATTTTTTTCTCCCTTGTACTTTGTATCACATATCATCAATTATATCAAAAACCACATAGCTGATATTTTTCAAAAAAATATAGTGTGATCACAACATGTTCATATACTAAATGTATCCTGTTGGAGTTATTTGAAATAAAATTCGAATTTTTATAATTTATTTTCGTTGTGCAAGCACAGGTTTGGAAGAAGTCAAAGCGAAACTACTTTAAATGCAGCAGATTTGACCACTACGTGACAATATTAAAGCGTGGTTGAGCTCAGGAGCCCTCGTACTATAAAGTCAGCTATGAAATATATTTTATATCTGTTCATTGAGCTACATTTAAAGACATAAAGCCGCCCGCGCGCGTTGCTCGTGGCGAACCTACTTTTTAAAATCCTGCAGTTTTGAGCAATACGTGATTTTATTAAGGACACGTTCAGCTGAAGACCCATCTTTGCTATAAATTTAAAAACAAATAATTGTTTTTACCGTGTTATTCATGTAAAGTCCTGCCGTGATCGCCAAGGAGTGCTGTTCAGAAAAGCATGTTACTAGCCTTATTTTATCAAACTGACACTTTAAGTTTCTTATTTGTTTACATGCCTGCTCAGGTTCTGGTTCTGCTCAGGTTCTGGTTCTGCTCAGGTTCTGCTCAGGTTCTGCTCAGGTTCTGGTTCTGCTCAGGTTCTGGTTCTGCTCAGGTTCTGGTTCTGCTCAGGTTCTGGTTCTGCTCAGGTTCTGGTTCTGCTCAGGTTCTGGTTCTGCTCAGGTTCTGGTTCTGCTCAGGTTCTGGTTCTGCTCAGGTTCTGGTCAGGTTGTGGTCATGTTCTGGTATTTTAAGTTGAGCTGCTTATTTTAAATTAGACATTTATACTGTTGCACTAAACTTCAATGTGAAGAATTTTATTTTAAATCTTATTACTTGATTGTTCAATCTACCTCACAGAAGTACTCTGTTAAATGTTAAGGTAAATAAAATAAAAATTAAGGGACATCTGGATCTGTTTCTTTTTTTCCCCTTCATTTTAAAAATGTATTTTAGAAGTATCGGATCGGGACTCGGTATCGGCCAATTCCTAAAATTAAAGGACTCGGACTCGGGGCCAGAAAAACCTGATCGGGACATCCCTAATTTAAATTGTAGAAGTTTAAATGCAAACATATCCAACATTTCAGATTATTTAAAAGGATTAAATAAAACTTTCAAAATAATAACATTATCTGAGACATGGTTAAATGAAGGAAATATAAATAATGCTTTCATTGAAGGGTATGAGTTATATCATATGAATAGAATTAACAAAAGAGGTGGAGGAGTAGCTATATTTATAAACAATGAAATAAAATGTAAATTGATTAGCGAAATGTCAATAATTGTGGACAATATGTTGGAAATGATAACAATAGAGATAATAAAAAATAATGAAAAGAATATCATGATAAGTTGTGTATATCGATCTCCATCCTCAAATATTGAGCGGTTTACTGATAAAATGTCAGGGTTACTGGAAAAGAGTGGAAATAAAAAAGTTTTTTTATGTGGAGATTTCAACATTGACTTGACCACTGATTCAAGGAACATCAGTACATTCATAAATTCAATGTATAGTTTAAACTTTCATCCGTTGATATCAAATCCTACAAGAATCACAACTCAAAGTGCTACGATAATTGATAATATTTTCACAAATGTAACAGATGGCGATGTACTGAGTGGTATTTTGAAGACTGATCTTAGCGATCACTTACCAGTTTTCACTATTTACAAGAATGATGATGGTATAATTAAAACAATTACAAGAAAGAACAAAATAATAAACACATCAAAAAAAGCATTAGACAAATTAAAAGATGATTTGGATAAACAAAAATGGGATAATGTGTATGTAGATGATGTGAATAAATCCTATGATGCATTTATGACGATTCTGGAGGTCTTGTACAAAAAACATTGTGTGCAAAAGAATTGTTTAAAGAAAACTACAGTGGATCATCCATGGATGACCAAAGGACTAAGAAATGCATGTAAAAAAAAAGAATCATCTGTATTCATGTTTCTTGAAATCTAGAACTCAAGAGGCTGATGAGAAATATAAAAAGTACAAAATCAAATTGGTTGGGATCATAAGGAAACACAAGAGGGAATATTACAATAAATCATTGCTTAAATGTAGTGGTGATATGCGTACAACATGGAGGGTAATGAATACTGTTTTGAAAACGAAAAAAGTGAGGACAGGGCTTTCACAAAATTTTATAGAGAATGATGTGGAAATCCATGACGATGGTGAAATTGTTAATGGATTTAATAATTATTTTGCAAATGTTGGGTCTAGCCTTGCAGCTATGATTCCTACAGTGGACACAAATGTGAGTTATTTAAGAAATGGTTGCGTTAATAGTATGTTTTTGTGTGGAACAGATAAGGAGGAAATAATGAAGACACTGTAGTTAACAAATGTGCCAGCAAAAGATCAAAAGACTGTGAAGACATGGATATGGTGCTTGTAAAAGAAATAATAAGTCATGTGATTGAGCCATTTGCATACATTTGTAATTTATCATTTTCTAAAGGAATATTCCCAGACAGAATGAAAATAGCTAAAGTAGTTCCATTGTTTAAAAATGGAGACAAAAGTGTATTCAGTAATTATAGGCCTATATCTCTGTTGCCACAATTCTCAAAAGTTCTCGAGAAATTGTTTATGGCCAGATTGGATAAATTTCTCGACAAAAACAATATTTTGAGTAATAATCAATATGGTTTTAGATCAAATCCTTCGACATCTTTGGCCCTTATGGAGTTAATTGAACAAATTACTACAGCGATTGATAAGAAACAACATTGTATAAGTATATTTGTGGATTTAAAAAAAGCATTTGACATTATTGATCACACCATTCTGCTTGATAAATTGAATCAATATGGTATAAGAGGTCCTGCTTTACAGTGGATAAGCAGTTATTTGAGGGATAGAAAGCAGTTTGTACAGATGGATGAAACAAGATCAAATTTGTGCAGAACTTCATGTGGAGTACCACAAGGTTCAGTACTTGGACCAAACTTGTTTATTTTATATGTAAATGATTTAACTGAAGTATCTGACTCTCAAAAGTGTTCTATTTGCTGATGATACAACTTTTTTTTGTTTAGGTAAAGATATGGAACAAATGTTTGAGTTGATAAACAAGGAAATTGTTAAAATACAGGATTGGTTTGAATTAAATAAGTTATCATTGAATGTTGATAAAACTAATTTCATGATATTTAGTAAAAAAATAGATACCTATGGATTTTTCTTTCAAAATTGATGGCGTTAAGATAAGTAGAGTGAATGAAGTAAAGTTTCTGGGTGTAATTATTGATGATAGACTGTCATGGAAACAGCATATCAATCATGTAAAAAGTAAAATATCTAAGTCCAATGCAGTATTGTATAGAGTAAGGGACTTTTTGAACAATGATGCTTTATATTTACTTTATAATACACTTGTAGTCCCGCATTTAACCTATTGTGTCAATGTTTGGGGTACAGCGTGTAAAACCATAACAAAGCCTGTTTTTATTTTGCAAAAAAGAGCTGTAAGAATTATAACGAGAAAGAGTTATTTTCACCCTTCTAACGTTCTGTTTTGTCAATTGAAATTACTTAAGTTTTATGATTTGGTGGATTATAATATTTTTCAACTTATGATTAAAGCTCAGAATCACTTGCTACCATCAAACATTCAAGCATATTTTGTAGAAAGGAAGAGTAGTTATGATTTGAAGGGAATAGATATTTTTGTCAAACCTAATTATAGGACCAGTTTAAAGGGTCGGTCTACTACAATTCTGGGAATTGGTCTGTGGAATGGTTTGGAGGATGATGTAAAGCTAGTAAAGTCAATGTTATTATACAAGAAAAAGATCAAAACTATTTTGTTGGAAAGATATATATAATTGATTTATGTTTACTATGTCTACTATGCTAACATTAAATTTTGATGAGCTAAGCAAAGCACTTGCTGTATTATATGAATGATTATTGTTTGAATTGATAGTTAGAATTGATTTTGTTTAAGAGGGAGCAGATATGATAAGCATTTTTTTTTCTTCTTCTGCTTCCCTTCATTTTATGTTTTTTTTTTCTTAATTTTGAAAATGTGTTTGAGTTTTTTTAAATGGAAATGAAAATGAAATGAATAAATAAACGAAACGAAACGAAAATTTGGTACACTTGTCCAATTCGCCAAGATGTACAGAAAACCCTCTGGCACCAACTTTGTTCGATACACGGGAAGGCGGCCATTTTGGAATGATGACCAAATTTTCACACCTTTTTGGCCATTTACAGCCTCCGCATTTGAATGAACTACTCCTAGGGATTTCGCTCAATCAGGTTCAAACTTGACCAGTTTCTTCATAAGGCATGGGGGAACAAACTTTATCAAAACGGTTCGTTTTCATACATGCTGAAGGGGCGGGGCCAGACGTCAAAGTTGGACATCTCGCCATGAAAAACGAAACGCTCACAGCTCCTACACAAAAACTGTCTAATACATCAAACCTTCATTGATTGACCAACATCCGGTCCCCTGATATACTGAATGGTCAAATCATGACATCACTTAAGCCACGCCCCCTGACAACAGGAAGTGTGAAGTTTTACCTTGGACGGTCCCGATCGGACCCCTGATACCTAATCAGCCTGACAGTGTGTCCAATGACCCAAGACATGTTTGTGTAACAAGCTTTCCAACACTGATCGTTTTGGGTGGAGCATGTGGGTGTGGCGACGTGGCAAAGTTAGACGTAACGTCGTCACCATACGTTTGGTTCTAAAATCAACAGATTTGATCCGAGGAGTACCAAAATCAGTGTGATTGATCATTGCCCACCCCTTGAACAGGAGTCTATGCTAATTAGCCAATAGGCTCAACAGCGCCCCCTAGAATATTTAAAAACATCAGCCCCAAGCTATTTTTGGCCCGATAATTCTGAAACTTGGTGAATATCTGTATCTTCTCAGGACCTACAAAAAAGTCTCTTGGCGCACTGGTCCAAAACCAACAGGAAGTCGGCCATTTTGGGTCAAAGGGTCATTTTTGGCTGTTTTTCACTTTTCATTGGTGGTGAATTTTAATGCAATCCTCCTAGGGATTTTAAGCGACTGACTTCAACCTTGGTCAATATGCACTTAAGATGTGGGGGAGTGAAAATTTATCAAAAACTTGCGTTTTCATATATGGTGTAGGGGCGTGGCCATGCCTCAAAATTTGGCTTCTCACCATAAATTTCAAAACGTTATAACTTTCACAATGAAAAACAGAATTAAACCAAACTTGGCATGAGTGATCCATGTCAGATGCCCAACAATCCTCTGTGGTCATGTTGTGACGTCACCGAAGCCCCGCCCCCTCAGAACAGGAAGTCACTTTTTTATTGGAAGGCTCCCTTTCTGACAGCCTTGAACTAATCAGGATGATCCTGTGTTAGAAGACATGTAACAAGTTGGTCTGACTTGCTTTAAAGCATTAACAGTTTTTGCTGGAGGATGTGGGCGTGGCGGCTTGAGGATCTCAGAAGTGACGCCGTCACCATACGTTTGGCTCTAAAATCAACAGATTTGATCCGAGGAGTACCAAAATCAGTATGATCGATCATTGCCCACCCCTTAAACATGAGTCTATGCTAATTAGCCAATAGCCTCCATAGCGCCCCCTAGAATATTTAAAAACATCAGCTCCAAGCCATTTTTGGCCCGATAATTCTGAAACTCTGTGAATATATGTATCTTCTCAAAATCTAAGAAAAAGTCTCTTGGCGCACTGGTCCAAAACAAACAGGAAGTCGGCCATTTTTGGGTCACATGGTCATTTTTGGCTGTTTTTCACTTTTCATTAGTAGTGAATTTTAATGCATTCCTCCTAGGGATTTTGAGCGACTGATTCAACCTTGGTTATTTAGGTGAGGTGGCCATTTTGAATCAAACAAGCAAATTAGGTGAGGCAGCCATTTTGAATTAAACAAGCTAATTAGCTGAGGCGGCCATTTTGAATCAAACAAGCTAATTAGGTGAGGTGGCCATTTTGAATCAAACAAGCTAATTAGGTGAGATGGCCATTTTGAATAAAACAAACTAATTAGATGATGCGGCCATTTTGAATTAAACAAGCTAATTAGGTGAGGTGGCCATTTTGAATTAAACAAGCTAATTAGGTGAGGTGGCCATTTTGAATTAAACAAGCTAATTCGGTGAGGTGGCCATTTTGAATTAAACAAGCTAATTAGGTGAGGTGGCCATTTTGAATTAAACAAGCTAATTAGGTGAGGTAGACATTTTGAATTAAACAAGCTAATTAGGTGAGGCGGCCATTTTGAATCAAACAAGCAAATTAGGTGAGGTGGCCATTTTGAATTAAACAAGTTAATTAGGTGAGACGGCCATTTTGAATTAAACAAGCTAAATAGGTGAGGGGGCCATTCTGAATTAAACAAGCTAATTAGGTGAGGCAGCCATTTTGAATTAACAAGCTAATTAGGTGAGGTGGCCATTTTGAATTAAACAGCTAATTTGGTGAGGTGGCCATTTTGAATCAAACAAGCTAATTAGGTGAGGTGGCCATTTTGAATTAAATAAGCTAATTAGGTGAGGTGACCATTTTGAATTAAACAAGTTAAATAGGTGAGGCGGCCATTTTGAATTAAACAAGCTAATTAGGTGAGGTGGCTATTTTGAATTAATGAAGCTAATTAGGTGAGGTGGCCATTTTGAATTAAACAAGCTAATTAAGTGAGGTAGCCATAACAGATTACTCCAGTGCGCCCCTACATTATTCAAACTGTTACATCTCATTGCTCGATCATCCGATTTGTTCCACATTTACTATGTGTCATCTGTCAGCACTTCTAAACACATATATATTGTTGTTATTCGCTAACTGTTTCTGGCAAAAGTACGGTGGCCCTGAGGTGCAAAACACATTAACAAATAAGGCAAAACACTTTAACAAATTCTGAAACACTTTAACAAATTCTGAAACACTTTAACAAAGTCCTGAAACAAATTAACAAATTCTGAAACACATTAACGAATTCTGAAACACTTTAACAAAGTTATGAAACAAATTAACAAAATCTGAAACACTTTAACAAATTCTGAAACACTTTAACATAGTTATGAAACAAATTAACAAATTCTGAAACAAATGAACAAAGTCTGAAACAAATTAACAAAGTCTGAAACAAATTAACAAATTCTGAAACAAATTAACAAAGTCTGAAACAAATTAACAAAGTCTGAAACAAATTAACAAAGTCTGAAACAAATTAACAAATTCTGAAACAAATTAACAAATTCTGAAACAAATTAACAAAGTCTGAAACAAATTAACAAAGTCTGAAACAAATTAACAAAGTCTGAAACAAATTAACAAAGTCTGAAACAAATTAACAAAGTCTGAAACAAATTAACAAAGTCTGAAACACATTAACAAAGTCTGAAACACATTAACAAAGTCTGAAACACTAACAAAGTCTGAAACACATTAACAAAGTCTGAAACACATTAACAAAGTCTGAAACACATTAACAAAGTCTGAAACACATTAACAAAGTCTGAAACACATTAACAAAGTCTGAAACACATTAACAAATTCTGAAACACTTTAACAAACGAATCACACGGAAAGGGAATGTCCTATAACTCCGAGGCTGACCCGGAAGTGATGACAGAAGCTGTCATTTTGACCCAAGATGGACAACAGTCGAGTCCCGTTTTGCCCGTTCTGCGGGACACCTATTAATGTGGTTTATTTTTCGTGCGGTCGATCCTTGGAGTTTTTAGAGAGACAGCACTGAGTTTTTAAATGGCACAGAGCAGACGGATGCACCAGATACGTTGCAGCAGCGTGTTCTGAGACTGTGCAGCCAGCATACATCAGCAGACGCCATACACGTAGCACAAACGCATGGATATAGCTGTGCAGCCAGCATACATCGGCAGACCGCCAAACGCGTAGCACAAACCGACTGCTGCAACTATCCGCTGTGAAATCAACATATTCTTCTGTAGCAGTTTAACATTTGTACGACACTCTGACTAGCAGGTTAACAGTTGTATGACACCCTTACTAGTAACAGCTGTATGACACCCTGAGTTCGCAGTTAACTCACTTTATTTCATCAGCACACACATTTTAAAAAGAAAGTGCCTTTAAGGCAGGATGCAGCAAGACATTGGGCCTCATGCAAGAACCGTTCGTACGCACAGATTTGTTCTTAAACTGTGCGTACGAGTGATTTAGGATCATTTGTGGCATTCAACAATGTTTCCGTATCCTAGGATTTTTTTCAGATACGAACAAAATTTACGTGTGGTCCGGACCTGTCGTATATTTTACGAGCAGTCGGTCCGCTGTTATCCAGACGGACTTCCTTCACTGATAACTTCATATTTCGTTATTTAGAAAATATTTTGGGTTTTAAAAAATCACGCACCATAATTATTCTTGACAGGTTATTCTGTTTGAATTAGAATTATAATTTTAAGTTTAATTTGTCTTGTGTGTCGCGCAAGCTTCAGTGAGTCGTGCGCTCCCCCTTATCAAAGCCGCTCCTCATATTAACACCCAGGTACATAAAATTCCCGTACACTGCCGCAGAACAAGTACAAATTAAGACTGATTTTCATATTGCTGGACTGCCAAACACCATCGAGTAGATTGTACACACATACGGATCAAAGAACCTTCACCTGACGCATTCCCATTCGGAAGCAGTACCACTCCATAAATGTCCAAATTATATCTGATTCGAAATATAACCTGCAGAATGTGGTTGCGCGATGGCCTGGACGAGCGCGCATGACTCATTTGTGCTGCAAAACATGTTGGCACGCGTCTTGCGCAGCATGGCATTTATTTTTCCATTCATCTCCGTAACGCAGACTTTTCCTTGACCTCCTCCTGTCCGTGCTGCGGCGAGATGTTTTTTTGAAGCCATTTTCAGATCAAACCATTTATTCTTGATTTCTGATACTGTACGACCCACGGGAGAACATGCACTATATTAATATGAAGTTAACTGTAGTTTCGAGACATTTTAAAATGCTTCTGTTCAAAAACACATCCGACACTTGCGGGGGGGTGGGGGGTAGCGGTGCGCCACAGCTCATTAAGTGAAACTATAATGTACAGTTGTTTACACTAAAATTACAAATATTTGACCATCCGACACTTGTGGGGGTGGGGGGGTAGCGGTGCGCCACAGCTCTTTTGAAGTGAAACTATAATGTACAGTTGTTTACACTAAAATTAAAAATATTTGACCATCCGACACTTGCGGGGGGGGGCGGGGGTAGCGGTGAGCGACTGAGAGCAGAACTTCAATCTCCGAACGCGTAAAGTTCTTTTTACTTCTTGATTTTGAATGAATGGACACTTCCTGCTCTCTGAGGCATGAAACGTGGCCTTATATGGTGTTTTGAGGGGTGGGAATTATGTAAATAACCTCTCCGCGTGCACGCGCAGGTGGTTAGAACAGGTGGGATTCATCATATTTACGCAACACATTTACACACATTTCCTGAGGATAGAAGAGTTTGTTGAATCTGACGTGGCATGTTCGTACGAACGCTTCGTACGAACAAAAGTAAGAGAAATTTAGGATAAAAATACAAACATGTTCTTGCATGAGGCCCATTGTTCATAGGAATAACAATGTACAGTAATAAACTTTATTTATCTAAAGTAGCACCCTTCAGAAACACCTTGCGTATCAGAAAATAAATGCATTTACAAGATAAAAATAAATAAAAAGAGGGCACAGTAAATCTTTGTTAATTAACAGTGCAACCACAATCAAATGAGGTAAAGGACATAAAACAAATTAAACATCAAAAAGCCCTTTTCAATACACAGTTCTTCAACTTGTCTGTGAACAAAACCATATACAAAAATCTAAAAAAAAGCAAAGTCTGGTCCTCTGGACATTCAAAAAACAAAACAAAGCAAAAAAAAATTGTAGAAACATTTCGTCTTTTTACTAATTTTTTTGTTTTGTTTTGTTTTTTGAATGTCCAGAGGACCAGACTTAGCTTTTTTAGATTTTTCTACCTGGATTATTGAGCATGCATCAGAGTATATACAAAAATATTACATAGCCTACTTCAAATCAGTGTTCATTAAATATTTGTTAAACAGACTTGGCCCACATGCATGCCCACAATCAGCACGTGACTGATTATTATTATTATTTTTATTTCGGCTTTATTCCCTGCGTTAGGGGTCCTCATGGCGAACTGGTCGCACGAAGATTTGGCAGTTGTTTTTACGCCGGATGCTCTTCCTGACACAACCACAGACACCGAGCAACCACAGCCCTCTGTGTGGAGCAGAGAGCTGATATCTAGGGTTCCCGGGGGAGCAGATGGTGTGGGTTAAGGGCCTTGCTCAAGGGCCCAGAGTGGGGCAGATGAGGGTGGAGACAAGTGTGACCGCTTTCACTTATCCCACCCACATCTTTGATGTTGTCGGTACCGGGGCTTGAACCGGCGACCTTCCGATCACAAGCTCACCTTCTTAACCTCTGCGCCACCACTCCCACCAGCACGTGACTGATTATATTCTTAATTTAAAGAACACTTGTGACACTTGAAAATTTCAGCCTTGTGGGTGGCACATTATGAGTGAGTCCATCTTGGACAAAAGTCACACTGTATCTGTGAGTTGGAAGGAAACAAAAACAGCACAGAGTTACATGTCTAATGCATAGCAAGTAATAAATTACAGTATACAGCTGTACTGCAGTTAATTTAAACGTGAACCTCTTCATGCAAAATTTTAATAGACGTGTGGAGGCACCAGAATCATAACACTAATGCTTGTACAGTACATGAAGCTACATTTATGATGAAAGTTGTATCTTCTTCCAGGATGTTTATAAAGCATTCAACACCACACACCATAATTTAGTACTTCAGTCAATAGAGCAATTTTGGAATTGGTCATTTTTTATGGCAAGCTGTTAAAACTATATACACCAATGGTAACAGTTCCATTAGAGTAGCTGTGCTCAACATCAACGTCGTCCTGTGATGCCTGATGTCAGTGGTCAGATCCAAGGATGGAAGAACACAACTATTCAAAAATGTCCTCCATCAAATGTGTAAGTTGTTTCCTGCTTACAACACTTTGCTCCTGTTTCATTGTCTGCCTGTTGTAGATGAAGTTGCAATGACTTTGACAAAACTAAAACAGAGCTTTGTAATGGATGATGTAGCACAGTTGTTGAAAACATCACAATGTCAAACAGTGAAAACTGAAAAGCAATTTGTTACTACACTTTAACAAGCTTTCACATCACTTTCATTGTTTTGTGAAGACAAACGAGGTACAACTGAATAGCCTACGGTATAAACCTGTAAACTGCAAACTTTTTTTTATAGCTGCAACATGAATTGTTATAATGTAGACTGGGAGGAGATCCCAGGGAAGACCCAGGACATGCTGGAGTGGTCTGTGAAGGCCATAAGAGTCCTCGCAGAAGAGATGGAAGAAGTTGCTCTGGAAAGAGAGGTCTGGACACTCCCTGCTCAAGCTGCTGCCCCTGTGACATGATGTAAAACCAGGAGGAAGATGATGGATGGATGGATGGATGGATGGATGGATGGATGGATGAGGTGATATTATGCCTTGGAGTTTAATTTTTTAAATAAAACTAAAAACTAATGTAAACAACAATTAAGACTGGTATTTTCTCCAAAGCTTCATACAGTGCTCTTGATGTGTTGTGTATGAATTAGGGATGGGGCAGATCCGATCCAGTATCGGTATCGGTATCCGATACCAGCAGAATGTAAGTATCGGGTATCGGAACCAACCTGCCGATATTTCCGATACTTTCTAGATGTCAGAGAGCACATATATTTCACCATACTCTGTGACTTCTGTCTTAACATTGTTACTTAGCAGTATATTAGTGTTCAATTATAGATTAAATCTGTATCTGTTGATAAAATTCAACAAGAATTACAACTCATATAGTGCCAGAATTAAAAATAAGACTAGAAAATGGGGAGTAGAATGTGATGATTTCCCATAATGCTTAGCAGTATTTTAGACTAGTGTTCCTTGCACCATGAGTCAGAAGGACGTCTGTGGAAGAGACCTGCCTCTTCTTGTATGCCATTTGTTTGTGAATTACTGTAGTGAGGCTCAGAGTGTCTTCTTTGGGTTTACCTCACACAAGTCCGAGTTTTGTACAACATACGTGCTCTCCCTTTAAGAACTTAATTATTACAGCCTCCTATGCTTGAACACCGATATCGGATCGGAAAAGTATCGGTATCGGTCGATACTCTATTGTTATGCATCGGTATCGGATCGGAAGTGAGAAATGTGGATCGGTGCATCCCTAGTATGAATATTTATGTGCTTATCCATCCATCCATCCATTTTCTTCCGCTTATCCGGGGTCGGGTCACGGGGGTAGCAGCCTAAGTAGGGAGGCCCAGACTTCCCTCTCCCCAGCCACTTGGAGCAGCTCCTCTGGGGGAATCCCAAGGCGTTCCCAGGCCAGCCGAGAAACATAGTCCCTCCAGCGTATCCTGGGTCTTCCTCTGGGTCTCCTCCCGGTGGGACATGCCCGGAACACCTCACCAGGGAGGCGTCCAGGAGGCATCCTAACCAGATGCCCGAGCCACCTCAACTGGCTCCTCTCGATGTGGAGAAGCAGCGGCTCTACTCCGAGTCCCTCCCGGATGACTGAGCTTCTCACCCTATCTCTAAGGGAGAGTCCAGCCACCCTGCGGAGAAAACTCATTTCAGCCGCTTGTATCCGAGATCTTGTTCTTTCGGTCATAACCCAAAGCTCATGACCATAGATGAGGGTGGGAACGTAGATCGATCGGTAAATTGAGAGCTTTGCCTTTTGACTCAGCTCTCTCTTCACCACGACAGACCGGTACAGCGCCCGCTTCACTGCGGACGCTGCACCTATCCGCCTATCGATCTCACGCTCCAGTTTTCCCTCATTCGTGAACAAGATCCCGAGATACTTAAACTCCTCCACTTGGGTAAGGACCTCCTCCCCGACCCGGAGAGGGCACGCTACCCTTTTCCGGCTCAAGACCATGGCCTCGGATTTGGAGGAACTGATCCTCATCCCGGCCGCATCACATTCAGCTGCAAACCGCTCCAGCGAAAGCTGTAGATCACGAGCTGATGAAGCCAATAGGACCACATCATCTGCAAAAAACAGAGAAGCGATTCTAAGGCCACCAAAACGGATCCTCTCAACACCTTGGCTGCGCCTAGAAATTCTGTCCATAAAAGTTATAAACAGAATCGGTGACAAAGGGCAACCTTGGCGGAGTCCAACTCTCACCGGAAACGAGCCTGACTTACTGCCGGCAATGCGGACCAAGCTCTGACACCGGTCGTACAGGGACCTAACAGCCCATATCAATGGGCCTGGTACCCCATACTCCCGGAGTACCCGCCACAGAACCCCCCGAGGGACGCGGTCGAATGCCTTTTCCAAGTCTACAAAGCACATGTAAACTGGTTGGGCAAACTCCCACGCACCCTCCAGGACCCTGTTGAGGGTGTAGAGCTGGTCTAGTGTTCCACGACCAGGACGAAAACCACACTGCTCCTCCTGAATCCGAGGTTCGACTATCCGACGGACCCTCCTCTCCAGAACCCCTGAATAGACCTTACCAGGGAGGCTTAAGAGTGTGATCCCTCTATAGTTGGAACACACCCTACGGTCCCCCTTTTTGAATAGGGGAACCACCACCCCAGTCTGCCAATCCAAGGGAACTGCCCCCGATGTCCACGCGATATTGCAGAGTCGCGTAAGCCAACACAACCCCACAACATCCAGAGCCCTAAGGAACTCAGGACGAATCTCATCCACCCCCGGAGCCTTGCCACCGCGGAGCTTTTTAACCACCTCGGCGACCTCAGCACCAGAGATTGGAGAGCCCGACCCAAAGTCCCCAGGCTCCGCTTCCTCAGTGGAAGACGTGCCAGTAGGATTGAGGAGGTCTTCGAAGTATTCCGCCCACCGACTCACAACATCCCGAGTTGAGGTCAACAGCACGCCATCCCCACCATAAATGGTGTTGGTCGCGTACCGCTTTCCCCCCCTGAGACGCCGGATGGTGGACCAGAATCGCCTCGAAGCCGTACGGAAGTCATTCTCCATGGCCTCTCCGAACTCCTCCCACGCCCGAGTTTTTGCCTCAGCAACCACCCGAGCCGCATGCCGCTTGGACTGCCGGTACCTATCTGCTGCTTCCGGGGTCCCACAGGCCAAAAAGGCCCAATAGGACTCCTTCTTCAGCTTGACAGCATCCCTCACCGCCGGTGTCCACCACCGGGTTCGAGGGTTGCCACCACGACAGGCACCAACAACCTTGCGGCCACAACTCCGATAAGCTGCCTCGACAATAGAGGCGCGAAACATGGCCCACTCGGGCTCAATGTCCCCCGCCTCCCTCGGAACGTGTTCAAAGCTCTCCCGGAGGTGGGAGTTAAAGCTCCGTCTTACGGGAGACTCTGCCAGACGTTCCCAGCAGACCCTCACAATACGTTTGGGTCTGCCAGGTCTGACCGGCATCCTCCCCCACCATCGGAGCCAACTCACCACCAGGTAGTGGTCAGTTGACAGCTCCGCCCCTCTCTTCACCCGAGTGTCCAGGACATGCGGCCGCAGATCAGATGAGACGACAACAAAGTCGATCATTGAACTACGACCTAGGGTGTCCTGGTGCCAAGAGCACATATGGACACCCTTATGCCTGAACATGGTGTTCGTTATGGACAATCCATGACGAGCACAGAAGTCCAACAACAGAACACCACTCGGGTTCAGATCAGGGGGGCCGTTCCTCCCAACCACACCCCTCCAGGTCTCACTGTCATTGCCCACGTGAGCGTTGAAGTCCCCCAGCAGAACAAGGGAGTCCCCAGGAGGCGCACCCTCCAATACCCCCTCCAAGGACTCCAAAAAGGGTGGGTAATCTGCGCTGCCGTTTGGCGCATAGGCACAAACAACAGTCAGAGCCCGTCCCCCCACACGTAGGCGAAGGGAGGCTACCCTCTCGTTCACCGGGGTGAACCCCAACGTACAGGCACCAAGATGGGGGGCAACAAGTATGCCCACTCCTGCTCGGCGCCTCTCACCAGGGGCAACTCCAGAGTGGAAGAGTGTCCAACCCCTCTCAAGGAAACTGGTTCCAGAGCCAGAGCCATGCGTTGAGGTGAGTCCGACTATTTCTAGCCGGAACCTCTCAACCTCACACACTAGCTCAGGCTCCTTCCCCACCAGAGAGGCGACATTCCATGTCCCAATGGCCAGCTTCTGTAGTGCTTACTGCATTTTAAATAGATCAAGGTAATTGTGGCAGAGCTGAATCTTATTTGCAAAAACATTCATCTATCAATGTTGGAAGCATGTTTGAAAAATAAAAGTTATGGAGGTGTTTCATCTGTGTATCTGTAAAGACTTTGTAAAAAAAAAAAGTCCAACTCCAGGTGTTCTGTTGGTGTCCAGATAACCAGCGTGCAGCTCTGCAGCTCCAGGCACGTCACTGTCAGCTGAACCTGGAAGAATAAATGTACAATATTTTAATGAAGGTTTACAAATACCTGTCACATAAGTACATATACTGAAAATTGCAACATTTACTCACCTGGACGTAGAATCCACTTTGCCCATTGGTTAGAATGAGGTACCGGTACGTCTCATCTTCTAAGCATCTGATGTTACAATTTGGCCAACACGAAACTGTGCAAATGACATGGAGCTATTTAGAGGACATTTAATCTCTAGGAGCTGCACAGAGTCCAAAATTCCATCCAGGCTCATTACAAACTAAAAACAGTAGGTGCATCCTATCATTGCAAAACGCAATTAAAGTAACTAATAGAAATAAAACAATTAGTATCAGCATTTATTCCACAGTATTGCAGCAGTGTGGCTGCATGACCTGTCTTGTATTACACCTGATGTTTAAACTAACAGCCAGGCTCGGTGATGGAGGACTTTAAGGCTTTGGCTGAGCTCTGTCTGTGCTATCTAAAAAAGCTAAGTCTGGTCCTCTGGACATTAAAAAAAAAAAACTGTAGAAACGTTTGTACAGTTGTTGTTTTTTGTTGTTGCTTTGTTTTGTTTTTTGAATGTCCAGAGGACCACACTTAGCTTTTTTTAAATTTTCTACCTGGATTATTGAGCATGCATCAGGGTATCTGTCTGTGCTAATTTAAGATAAATAAGATTGTGTTCCACCTCTTTTAATAAAACGTGCCCAACGTAAGTACTGTGTAGATACTAAACCTCAGAGCTTTTCAGCTTGTTTTCAGCTTGTTCATTGCTTCACCGTAATGTGCTGAAATAAACTAGCTAAATATGCTAGTAGAAGTAATCTGCACAGGCACTTATTCACGTTGCCCCCATCCCTCCCTCGTCTGCAGCGGAATGATGATCTTTTTCTCTCTCTCTCTAAAATAAACTAAAAACATTTAGCCCTGGCAAACTGTTTTGGTTTCATATTTGATAAGTCACAAACTAAAATAAACAACAAGGGTTAATTTTGTTCAAGTTACTTTAGTTAGTAAGGTATTATTAAGTCTCAAACATATATGAACTTTCTTGTCTCAAACATATAAAAAAATCCTTCTGTTATTTCAACTGAAACTGTCTGAACAAAATACTGAACAAAATTCAACACAAAAAGTAAATTACAAGTGCAGTAGTCCACCCCCCCTCCACCCCCCAAAATAAAAAATGTATGTTTTGTGAATGTTTGATATACCGCTGTGTCTGCTTGATTGAACTCAGCCATGCTCCTTGATGTGATGACAATTTCAGGATAGGATTGAGATATCATCCACTTCTGTAAAAATAAACAACTGATCATATAGATACTGTGGATGCATCTTTCAGTAGATTGAAACAAGTTAAAATATTTTATTTAATGTTTACATCCACTCACCTCATTTAAAATGTGTTTTATGGCAAATAAACAATGTAATTCTGGAATATTGCCTTCCTGGTTCCCTTTTATAATCAGCCAGTTTGAATGGTCTTTCTGATCCAGGCACAGTGACTACCTCTGAGCAGTCTGGATACAACAGGATGTACGGTCCTTCTTGTATGTCCTTGTTAAACCTTCTCATTTTCTGGACACCTTGTTGCAGTATCTCAGGTGCTCCTACCTCTGGGTCTACAAATAACTGGACCATTTCCCCTCAGAGGTTTTAAACCAGTCCCACTTGGCACCATCAATCCAATGTTTATCTATGACAAAGATAAGAGCAATTTAACGTATAAGAGGTAAAAAAAATAAACACGATACACACATACGGTATGTGTTTCTCTATGGTCTAATTTGTGCCACTACAGTTTCACAGTCAGCGAGTCAGGTCAGTACTGTGTTACCTGTACAGCTTCTTACCTGCACGTGTTTTCCTCTCGGACCGTAGTTAAAATCCTGACGCTCTTTGGACTTGGAGCTTCGGTACTCTTTGAAAAATGTATATGATAGGCCAGGTTGTTCTGCTGAAATTAAAAAAGATCGGTCTCAAAAATCAAAATGAGGTAACCAATAGCGCTAATAATTTTTATTCACAGGCTAATTAAAAATGCTAACATTACACTGCACTTACGGTACTTTGTTTAGCATTGTCCGGTTGTTTAGATGTCCCCTCTCCTGCATCCATCTGCTCTGTGCCATTTAAAAACTCCAAGGATCGACCGCACGAAAAATAAACCGCGTTAATATACTTATAGGTGTCCCACAGAACGGGCAAAACACGACTCGACTGTTGTCCATCTTGGGTCGAAATGACAGCTTCCGTCATCACTTCCGGGTCATCACTTCCGGGTCAGCCTCGGAGTTAAGACATTCCCTTTCCGTGTGATTCTCTCGTTTGTTAAAGTGTTTCGGAATTTGTTAATGTGTTTCACAATTTGTTAAAGTGTTTCAGGACTTTGTTAAAGTGTTTTGCCTCGTTTGTTAATTTGTTTCAGAATTTGTTAATTTGTTTCAGGACTTTGTTAAAGTGTTTTGCCTCGTTGGTTAATTTGTTTCAGACTTTGTTAATTTGTTTCAGACTTTGTTAATTTGTTTCAGACTTTGTTAATTTGTTTCAGGACTTTGTTAAAGTGTTTCAGAATTTGTTAAAGTGTTTCAGAATTTGTTAAAGTGTTTTGCCTCGTTTGATCATTTTTTTTCAGACTTTGTTAAAGGGGACCACACATGCAAAATTCACTTTTTAATGTTTTTTTTACTCAACTTTGGGTATGTACTTCATAAAAAAACAGTCCTAAGGCCAAAGAAATGCACCCAGTGGTTTATTTACTCTAAGTAGATTTATTTGTCTGTGATAAAACGGTTCGTTTCTCACTTCCTGCGGTTTGTGACGTCACAAACCGCAGCCAATCTGCCACAACCCACCCCAACATGAGTCCAGCCCCTCACCTAGCAACCCCTGGTTAGGCTCAACCCACTTCTGTATTAAACACATGACTGTTGTTTTTCATGATTTCATCTCATCTTTTGTTTATATGTTCTTAATTTCATGTGTACAGCACTTTGTTGCAGCTGTGTTTTTTTTAAATGGCTTTATAAATAAAGTATAATTGTTATTTTTATGTTTTAGTTCAATTTTTAGTGTATTTGCGATCGCTCCCAACGCGCAGCCGGCAAAAATTAAACGAGCGGACCCCCGGCATAGGGACCGGCGGCAACGGGACACTGCTTCTGGCGCGATGGAGCGGAGCTTCAACTGTACAGCCTCGCTGCAGCCTCGTAGCAGCCTCGCAGCAGCGAGGACCTTCTCCAAACGGATTAATTTACGGGAGACACTTGGTGAACTTTATGTGTGTCTTGACTGGAACAGCGATAACTCCCAAAATCGCCGCGTGCAACGAGCGGAGCTGGCAAACACCGGAAGAGGAACAAGCTAACATTAGCATCGGATTCGGGTGGTCTCATGCTAAAAGGAGCAGCAAATTGCGGCGCGCTCAGACGGGTTTCGGTAAGTTATCTTAAGCTAGCACTAACAGTAAGTCAAATGAGTAATAAAAAAAGAGCTAATTTTAAAACAACAACACATTACAGATACTGGCTGTTGCAGAGGGCGTAAACAGATCGTTGAAGGGCGTGGACTTCAGAACTTGTATCAGAAACCGGTCATTCAAAACGAAAGTTAAAAATTGTAGAATTAAAAAGGGTATAATTAATTATCTAAGAATTATTTTGTGTATTAAAATGAATTAATATTGTCAAGATAGCACACAGACTTAACATAAAAATTTTAAAGACCTATATGTGGTCCCCTTTAATTTGTTTCAGACTTTGTTAATTTGTTTCAGGACTTTGTTAAAGTGTTTCAGAATGTGTTAAAGTGTTTCAGAATTTGTTAATTTGTTTTGTTAATGTGTTTTGCACCTCAGGGCCACCGTACAAAAGGGTGCGGGATGGACACAAGAACGTTTGAGGTGGCGACGGAACGGACGAAGCTGGAGTTCCCGCGTTTGCCACAACAAGGCCGGAGCGGCGCTAAGCTGTGAGGGCCTTAACGCCGCTTGCGGCTTTAATTATTATTATAATCTTATTAACTCCTTTTTTAACCTCTTTGTGTTTTATTTCCAGTTTGGGACAGAGATAGCAGCAGAGTTTTCTTCCTCTTTAGGGAAATCCACCAGAGATCACCTCCAGTTAAGAAGTCTGTGATGACTGAACTCTGAACTTTTCCAGGGACCTGTCCCACCTGTGGGAGCAGGTCCAAGAGGTTGTGAGTAATGAGACCAAATACAGCCACACTGTAAAATTAGCAAAGTGCTACCTCTCTATTCTTTTTACTGTTGTTAGTGAGCGGTTTTCTCCACCGCTGGAGATATTCACTGCAACTAGATCTGTGCTTTAGAAAATGTGGACAAGTTGGTCTTTTTGACCAAAAAAATTAAAACTTGATTAGTTAGATTGTAAACAGTCAGTTGCTGCTTATTGTTCTGGTTCTGACTGTTAATGTATTTATTAAGATTTTTATTATTGTTAGTATAGTTTAATTGTAAAGAGTGCTGTTTATTTAAAATGTAATCCAAATGGGTTGCTTTTATTTATTTGTATACAAACGTATTGTTTACTTGACATATTTTCAAAATAAACATTTTGTAAGTCTTTATTTTGGCTTCTTTTTGTACTGAAAATGTATCGAACCAAGCCCTCCTTGAAACTGTACTGAACCAAAATGTGATTTTAGCATATCATTACACCCCTATTTGTTACTGTCTCTTTTTGTCTAGTCTACAGAAATATGCTGAACATCTTTACCCCCCTTCTGTCCATTTTGCTTTTGACAGGATGTAGGCTTCTTTGGCTTTGTTGATGTAAATATTGTCTAGTTAGGAGTGTAGGAGGATCAATTGTCATTTGTCATCTTCGTTTAGTAAAGCTTTTTTTTTTACAAATGTCATGAATTTCTCTAGCCTGGTTAAAACCAGACCCTTGTACTTCACTTCGCTTTGTACTAGGGTCTGGGACCTGTCCCATAGACAGCGATTTCTCTGGTAGATTTTTGAATGGACCAATCAGAGAACGGAAGGCGGAGTTTTGTTAGTTTAGCCTGGCGAGGTCCAGGCTATAAGATAAATTGCTCAGAAACCACTCGGTGGATATTTTTACTGCTACCAGTGTGTAATTATATAGCTCTAATTTACTGACTGTTGGCCTAAATGAAACATTTGAGATAAAATTCGATTTTTTATCATTTATTTTCGTAGCGCACCCGAGGCTGTTTGGAAAATGTCAAACCGAAACTATTTAAATCCAGCAGATTTGACCATTTCGTGAATTGATTTAGGAACTGTTAAGCTCAGGAACACTTCTGATATAACGTCAGCTAAGAAATATATTTTTTCTCAGCAAAGAAATAATAGTTTTTTACCTTGTTTTGATGAAAATTCCTTCGTGGCGGCAGCCATTTTGAATGACGACGTCAGTCGACGTCGTTCAAAACTCCGCCTTCTGCTCTCTGATTGCTCAGGAACACTTCTGATATAACGTCAGATAAGAAATATATTTTTTCTCAGCAAAGAAATAATAGTTTTTTACCTTGTTTTGATGAAAATTCCTTCGTGGCGGCAGCCATTTTAACTGACGACGTCAGTCGACGTCGTTCAAAACTCCGCCTTCTGTTCTCTGATTGGTCCGGTCAAAAATCTACCGGAGATATCCTTGTGGATGGGAGAAATGCCAGACCCAGCAGTGAAGGGAAATGAGAATTGAGCGGAGCTGCGTAGGAATGGCGAGGGCCAGGCTAGAATTTCTCTTACAATGTCAGCTTCTCTTTGTTTGCTGAGTTGACTTGAAATTTGACAAATTAAATTTAAATTTGAGAATTATATTTCAAGTGATCCTATTTCACTCTATAATTTGATAGTGATGAGTCTTTGTTTAAATCAACGATTGTTTTTTTCATGTCCTGACAAAAGTGGTCATGATTAAGGAGATTCAAACTGAATTGTCCAAATCCTTTGGTGCGCCTTTGTGCATTTGTAGGAGTTAAAGTGAGTTTATTAATACAGTGATCAGTAAGTGGTGCAGCAGAGTTAGTAGAGTTAACTTCTAGGCCATGTGTAATATCTAATACAAGCCAAAAGTTTAGTCTAGATTTAATTGTTCCATCTGGTTTTAAACCAGTTAAAAATGTGTGCCTCTGGATGTAAAGTGTGCCATGTATCATTCAACTTGAAGTCATTACAAAATTCAAACAAAATGGAGTTGTAATGATGATTTTGCATCTTTGATGGACATCTATCAAGCCTTTGGTTCATTACTATATAATGGTCTCCTCCAAAAATAATTTCACAGTTTACATATATTTGAGACAGGCCTTTTAAAGCATTGCTCAATTCTGTAAAGTTTTTTTTTGTGTGTGTGTGATCGTTGTAACTATATACAGTATTACTGTATTATAAAACAAACCTCTAAATATGCATCATTCACCACCAAAAGTTTACACTATAATTTGTTATAAATAAGCAAAATCAGTTGTTTTTATTGGTAACAATTACAAGTTGTTAGTTTACTTTCAGACATTGACGAGTACAATTGAGGCAGTTTGTCTCACAATGGCTATGGATGGATATAAATTCAAACTTAGTTCATGTGAACACTACATGCTCTCGTCAATATTTAATTTATTTTTGTGCATTACTGATGAAACAGCATGACAAATCTCAGGAAAAATCATGTAATATTAGATAATTTTCCTTGATAAATGACCAAATATAATATTTTGTCTCATTTGTTTAACGGGTTCTCTTTATCTACTTTTAGGACTTGTGTGAAAATCTGATGATGTTTTAGGTCATTTTTATGCAGAAATTTATAAAGTTTTAAAGGCTTCACAAACTTTCAAGCATCGCTGTATGTGTGAATTTAAAGTTATAATTGTGCCTGATGTTCACGTTTTCTGTGGTCCCTGCAGATGTTCAGCAGATGGTTCTGATTAAAGAAGCTCCTGAAGTACAGATGCTTGGGATGGATCAACAGGATCCAGAGACCCTCAACATAAAGGAGGAAGATGAGGAACTGTGGACCAGTCAAGAGGGAGAGCAGTTTTGTGTGAAAACAGAGACTGATGACCCCGGGTTTGCATTCACTGCTGTTCCTTTGAAGAGTGAGGAAGATGAAGAGAAACGTCTATTTTTACAGCTTCATCAGCACCAAGTAAAAGAGGAAGATCTTCCAACCAGCAGTTCAGCTGACCAGATGAAAGCATCAACTGGTGGAGAGGACTGTGGAGGAGCAGAGACTACCAGGAACCCAGATCTAAATACTTATGGAGATGATTGCAGCTCTTCAGAGACTGAAGTCAGTGAGGATGATGAAGGTGATGATGTGAATGACTCTGACTCTCAGCTAAAAGACTTATCAGACTCTGGGTCAGAACCTGAAGACGGTGACAAAGACTGGAAGAAGAGCAGAGCTCCTGAGTCAGGCGTAAACACTGTCAACAAATCTTGCAGCTTCACTGAGCATGGGAAACAATTTCACAAGACAAGTCAGTCAGTGACGTCTTCAAGTTGTTTGGTTGTCAAGGAATGTGTTGAAGTGAAGAAAACTGGAGGCTCAGTCGAGAAAAGACAGTCAAGACAGACCTCATTTAGTTGTAAAGACTGTGGAAAAAGATTTAACAGAAAGGGTGATTTAAACAGACACATGATAGTTCACACAGGACAGAAAGCATTTGCTTGTGATCTTTGTGGACAAAGGTTTGGACGGAAGTCAATTTAAACACACACATGATAGTTCACACAGGACAGAAAGCATTTGCGTGTGATCTTTGTGGACAAAAGTTTGGACAGAAGTCAACTTTAAACACACACATGATGGTTCACACAGGACAGAAAGCATTTGTTTGTGATCTTTGTGGACAAAAGTTTAGACAGAAGTCAGATTTAAACAAACACATGGTAGTTCACACAGGACAGAAAGCATTTGCGTGTGATCTTTGTGGACAAAAGTTTGGACAGAAGTCAAATTTAAACACACACATGATAGTTCACACAGGACAGAAAGCATTTGCTTGTGATCTTTGTGGACAAAGGTTTGGATATAAGTCACTTTAAACACACACATGATAGTTCACACAGGACAGAAAGCATTTGTTTGTGATCTTTGTGGACAAAGGTTTGGACAGAAGTCAGATTTAAACACACACATGATAGTTCACACAGGACAGAAAGCATTTGTTTGTGATCTTTGTGGACAAAGGTTTGGACGGAAGTCAAATTTAAACACACACATGATAGTTCACACAGGACAGAAAGCATTTGCTTGTGATCTTTGTGGACAAAAGTTTGGACAGAAGTCAATTTAAACACACACATGATAGTTCACACAGGACAGAAAGCATTTGTTTGTGATCTTTGTGGACAAAAGTTTAGACAGAAGTCAGATTTAAACAAACACATGGTAGTTCACACAGGACAGAAAGCATTTGCGTGTGATCTTTGTGGACAAAAGTTTGGACAGAAGTCAAATTTAAACACACACATGATAGTTCACACAGGACAGAAAGCATTTGCTTGTGATCTTTGTGGACAAAGGTTTGGATATAAGTCACTTTAAACACACACATGATAGTTCACACAGGACAGAAAGCATTTGTTTGTGATCTTTGTGGACAAAGGTTTGGACAGAAGTCAGATTTAAACACACACATGATAGTTCACACAGGACAGAAAGCATTTGTTTGTGATCTTTGTGGACAAAGGTTTGGACAGAAGTCAATTTAAACACACACATGATAGTTCACACAGGACAGAAAGCATTTGCTTGTGATCTTTGTGGACAAAGGTTTGGACAGAAGTCATTTAAACAAACACATGATAGTTCACACAGGACAGAAAGCATTTGTTTGTGATCTTTGTGGACAAAGGTTTGGACAGAAGTCAGATTTAAACACACACATGATAGTTCACACAGGACAGAAAGCATTTGTTTGTGATCTTTGTGGACAAAGGTTTGGACAGAAGTCAATTAAACACACACATGATAGTTCACACAGGACAGAAAGCATTTGCTTGTGATCTTTGTGGACAAAGGTTTGGACAGAAGTCACCTTTAAACACACACATGATAGTTCACACAGGACAGAAAGCATTTGTTTGTGATCTTTGTGGACAAAGGTTTGGACGGAAGTCAACTTTAAACACACACATGATAGTTCACACAGGACAGAAAGCATTTGCTTGTGATCTTTGTGGACAAAGGTTTGGATATAAGTCACATTTAAACACACACATGATAGTTCACACAGGACAGAAAGCATTTGCTTGTGATCTTTGTGGACAAAGGTTTGGACAGAAGTCACATTTAAACACACACATGATAGTTCACACAGGACAGAAAGCATTTGTTTGTGATCTTTGTGGACAAAGGTTTGGACAGAAGTCAAATTTAAACACACACATGACAGTTCACACAGGACAGAAAGCATTTGTTTGTGATCTTTGTGGACAAAGTTTGGACAGAAGTCAAATTTAAACAAACACATGGTAGTTCACACAGGACAGAAAGCATTTGCTTGTGATCTTTGTGGACAAAGGTTTGGACAGAAGTCAACTTTAAACACACACATGATAGTTCACACAGGACAGAAAGCATTTGCTTGTGATCTTTGTGGACAAAGGTTTGGATGCAAGTCAGATTTAAACAAACACATGATAGTTTGTACAGATGGATGAAACAAGATCAAATTTGTGCAGAACTTCATGTGGAGTACCACAAGGTTCAGTACTTGGAGCAAAATTGTTTATTTTATATGTAAATGATTTAACTGAAGTATCTGACTCTCAAAAGTGTTCTATTTGCTGATGATACAACTTTTTTTTGTTTAGGTAAAGATATGGAACAAATGTTTGAGTTGATAAACAAGGAAATTGATAAAATACAGGATTGGTTTAAATTAAATAAGTTATCATTGAATGTTGATAAAACTAATTTCATGATATTTAGTAAAAAAAGATGCCTATGGATTTTTCTTTCAAAATTGATGGTGTTAAGATAAGTAGAGTGAATGAAGTAAAGTTTCTGGGTGTAATTATTGATGATAGACTGTCATGGAAACAGCATATCAATCATGTAAAAAGTAAAATATCCAAGTCCAATGCAGTATTGTATATAGAGTAAGGGACTTTTTGAACAATGATGCTTTATATTTACTTTATAATACACTTGTAGTCCCGCATTTAACCTATTGTGTCAATGTTTGGGGTACAGCGTGTAAAACCATAACAAAGCCTGTTTTTATTTTGCAAAAAAGAGCTGTAAGAATTATAACGAGAAAGAGTTATTTTCACCCTTCTAACGTTCTGTTTTGTCTATTGAAATTACTTAAGTTTTATGATTTGGTGGATTATAATATTTTTCAACTTATGTTTAAAGCTCAGAATCACTTGCTACCATCAAACATTCAAGCATATTTTGTAGAAAGGAAGAGTAGTTATGATTTGAAGGGAATAGATATTTTTGTCAAACCTAATTATAGGACCAGTTTAAAGGGTCGGTCTACTACAATTCAGGGAATTGGTCTGTGGAATGGTTTGGAGGATGATGTAAAGCTAGTAAAGTCAATGTTATTATACAAGAAAAAGATCAAAACTATTTTGTTGGAAAGATATATATAATTGATTTATGTTTACTATGTCTACTATACTAACATTAAATTTTGATGAGCTAAGCACTTGCTGTATTATATGAATGATTATTGTTTGAATTGATAGTTAGAATTGATTTTGTTTAAGAGGGAGCAGATATGATAATAATTTTTTTTCTTCTTCTGCTTCCCTTCATTTTATGTTTGTTTTTTTTAATTTTGAAAATGTGTTTGAGTTTTTTTAAATGAAAATGAAATGAATAAATAAACGCAACGAAACGAAAATTTGGTACACTTGTCCAATTCACCAAGATGTACAGAAAACCCTCTGGCACCAACGTTGTTCGATACGCGGGAAGGCGGCCATTTTGGAATGATGACCAAATTTTCACACCTTTTTGGCCATTTACAGCCTCCGCATTTGAATGAACTACTCCTAGGGATTTCGCTCAATCAGGTTCAAACTTGACCAGTTTGGGCAGCACGGTGGCACAACTGGTAGAGCTGCTGCCTCTCAGCGAGAAGGTTGCCGGTTCAAATCCCGGTCCGGGGCCTTTCTGGGTGGAGTTTGCATGTTCTCCCCGTGCATGCGTGGGTTTCCTCCGGGTACTCCGGTTTCCTCCCACAGACCAAAAAACATGCATGTTAGGCTGATTGGTGACTCTAAATTGACCCTAGGTGTGAGTGAGAGAGTGGATGGTTGTTTGGTGTGAGTGAGACAGGTCCCTCTTGTAAATGAGTCCCCGTGAATCAACGAGGCTAGCCTGTATAAATAAAGGTTGAATGAATGAATGAATGAGTTTCTTCATAAGGCATGGGGGAACAAACTATCAAAACGGTTCGTTTTCAAGCATGCTGAAGGGGCGGGGCCAGCCGTCAAAGTTGGACATCTCGCCATGAAAAACGAAACGCTCACAGCTCCTACACAAAAACTGTCTAATACATCAAACCTTCAGTGATTGACCAACATCCAGTCCCCTGATATACTGAATGGTCAAATCATGACATCACTTAAGCCACGCCCCCTGACAACAGGAAGTGTGAAGTTTTACCTTGGACGGTCCCGATCGGACCCCTGATACCTAATCAGCCTGACAGTGTGTCCAATGACCCAAGACATGTTGGTGTAACAAGCTTTCCAACACTGATCGTTTTGGGTGGAGCATGTGGGTGTGGCGACGTGGCAAAGTTAGACGTAACGTCGTCACCATACGTTTGGTTCTAAAATCAACAGATTTGATCTGAGGAGTACCAAAATCAGTGTGATTGATCATTGCCCACCCCTTGAACAGGAGTCTATGCTAATTAGCCAATAGGCTCAACAGCGCCCCCTAGAATATTTAAAAACATCAGCCCCAAGCTATTTTTGGCCCGATAATTCTGAAACTTGGTGAATATCTGTATCTTCTCAGGACCTACACAAAAGTCTCTTGGCGCACTGGTCCAAAACCAACAGGAAGTCAGCCCTTTTGGGTCAAAGGGTCATTTTTGGCTGTTATTCACTTTTCATTGGTGGTGAATTTTAATGCAATCCTCCTAGGGATTTTAAGCGACTGACTTCAACCTTGGTCAATATGCACTTAAGATGTGGGGGAGTGAAAATTTATCAAAAACTTGCGTTTTCATATATGGTGAAGGGGCGTGGCCATGCCTCAAAGTTTGGCTTCTCACCATAAATTTCAAAACGTTATAACTTTCACAATGAAAAACAGAATTGAACCAAACTTGGCATGAGTGATCCATGTCAGATGCCCAACAATCCTCTGTGGTCATGTTGTGACGTCACCGAAGCCCCGCCCCCTCAGAACAGGAAGTCACTTTTTTATTGGAAGGCTCCCTTTCTGACAGCCTTGAACTAATCAGGATGATCCTGTGTTAGAAGAATGTAACAAGTTGGTCTGACTTGCTTTAAAGCATAAACAGTTTTTGCTGGAGGATGTGGGCGTGGCGGCTTGAGGATCTCAGAAGTGACGCCGTCACCATACGTTTGGCTCTAAAATCAACAGATTTGATCCGAGGAGTACCAAAATCAGTATGATCGATCATTGCCCACCCCTTAAACATGAGTCTATGCTAATTAGCCAATAGCCTCCATAGCGCCCCCTAGAATATTTAAAAACATCAGCTCCAAGCCATTTTTGGCCCGATAATTCTGAAACTCTGTGAATATATGTATCTTCTCAAAATCTAAGAAAAAGTCTCTTGGCGCACTGGTCCAAAACAAACAGGAAGTCGGCCATTTTTGGGTCACAGGGTCATTTTTGGCTGTTTTTCACTTTTCATTGGTAGTGAATTTTAATGCATTCCTCTTAGGGATTTTGAGCGACTGATTCAACCTTGGTAATTTAGGTGAGGTGGCCATTTTGAATCAAACAAGCAAATTAGGTGAGGCAGCCATTTTGAATTAAACAAGCTAATTAGCTGAGGCGGCCATTTTGAATCAAACAAGCTAATTAGGTGAGGTGGCCATTTTGAATCAAACAAGCTAATTAGGTGAGATGGCCATTTTGAGTAAAACAAATTAATTAGATGATGCGGCCATTTTGAATTAAACAAGCTAATTAAGTGAAGCGGCCATTTTGAATTAAACAAGCTAATTAGGTGAGGTGGCCATTTTGAATTAAACAAGCTAATTAGGTGAGGTGGCCATTTTGAATTAAACAAGTTAATTAGGTGAGACGGCCATTTTGAATTAAACAAGCTAAATAGGTGAGGAGGCCATTCTGAATTAAACAAGCTAATTAGGTGAGGCAGCCATTTTGAATTAACAAGCTAATTAGGTGAGGTGGCCATTTTGAATTAAACAGCTAATTTGGTGAGGTGGCCATTTTGAATCAAACAAGCTAATTAGGTGAGGTGGCCATTTTGAATTAAATAAGCTAATTAGGTGAGGTGACCATTTTGAATTAAACAAGTTAAATAGGTGAGGCAGCCATTTTGAATTAAACAAGCTAATTAGGTGAGGCGGCTATTTTGAATTAATGAAGCTAATTAGGTGAGGTGGCCATTTTGAATTAAACAAGCTAATTAAGTGAGGTAGCCATAACAGATTACTCCAGTGCGCCCCTACATTATTCAAACTGTTACATCTCATTGCTCGATCATCCGATTTGTTCCACATTTACTATGTGTCAGCTGTCAGCACTTCTAAACACATATATATTGTTGTTATTCGCTAACTGTTTCTGGCAAAAGTACGGTGGCCCTGAGGTGCAAAACACATTAACAAATAAGGCAAAACACTTTAACAAATTCTGAAACACTTGAACAAATTCTGAAACACTTTAACAAAGTCCTGAAACAAATTAACAAATTCTGAAATACATTAACGAATTCTGAAACACTTTAACAAAGTTATGAAACAAATTAACAAATTCTGAAACACTTTAACAAATTCTGAAACACTTTAACAAAGTCCTGAAACAAATTAACAAATTCTGAAACAAATTAACAAACTCTGAAACAAATTAACAAAGTCTGAAACAAATTAACAAATTCTGAAACAAATTAACAAAGTCTGAAACAAATTAACAAAGTCTGAAACAAATTAACAAATTCTGAAACAAATTAACAAATTCTGAAACAAATTAACAAAGTCTGAAACAAATTAACAAAGTCTGAAACAAATTAACAAAGTCTGAAACAAATTAACAAAGTCTGAAACAAATTAACAAAGTCTGAAACATAAATTAACAAAGTCTGAAACACATTAACAAAGTCTGAAACACATTAACAAAGTCTGAAACACATTAACAAAGTCTGAAACACATTAACAAATTCTGAAACACTTTAACAAACGAATCACACGGAAAGGGAATGTCCTATAACTCCGAGGCTGACCCGGAAGTGATGACAGAAGCTGTCATTTTGACCCAAGATGGACAACAGTCGAGTCCCGTTTTGCCCGTTCTGCGGGACACCTATTAACGCAGTTTATTTTTCGTGCGGTCGATCCTTGGAGTTTTTAGAGAGACAGCACTGAGTTTTTAAATGGCACAGATAGGGCTGGGCGATATGGAAAAAATCATATATCACGATATGGACTTTTTTATATCACGATAACGATATATATCACGATATATACAACACGATGTGTGTGTGTGTGTGTATACAGGAAAAATTTGGACCAAAGTTTTTTTATTTTATTATTTTACTACAGATAGTTACAATTATAAGAATGTGAACAAAAAGAACAAGGAAATTTGGACCAAAGTAGAAACTAGATCTACCTAAGATCTACCTTAATTCAAGGAGTACGATTATGGAATGACTTAATGACAAATGTTAAGGAAGCCAAATCATTCCTTGTATTTAAGAAACTAGTAAAAAATGAATTGCTAAAAAAATATAAATGAATCTAAGCTGCACTATGTAACTTTGTAATGCAGTCTGTAACTTTTCTAACAAAATATTTTTAACATATTTCTTCACTCTGTCACTATCTAGTGACAGACTGATGTTAGACAAAGTAATCTCTGAAAAAAACTATAGTCCCCTTGCTTCTCTATCAGCATTTATAAAAACACTAAAAACACAGAGTGACCCGCCATTAACCAGCCAATAAAAACAGAGCTTGTAACTAGCCAATAAAAACAGAGCTTGAATTTGAATTTCAGCAGAGCCAGGGGGAGCAGAGCCATATTTGGCTCTGAGGGGGAGGGATCAGAATGCTTTGCCTGTTGAAATGTTTTCTAAGTTCTGCACTCTACAAAAAGTTACACATAGCACCTTTAATGTGTGATATATGTGAATTGAAAATTGACTGAGTTATTTACTTATTTTGTTATTATAGAAAATATTGTTTGAACTGTTATTAGATGAATAAGGAGCAGATTTAATAAGATTTATTCTTCATCTGCTACCTTTCATTTTATTTTTTATTTTTTTTCTATTATGAATACGTTAATTGTTGTATTTCATATTATAAAATGAATAAACTAACAAACAAACAAACAAACAACTCCTTTTCTACTTTGGTCCAAATTTTTCCTGCAGGTGGCGGTAAAACAACAGCTGCTAATGAAACTCACGAAGAAGAAATCCGCTCTGAAGTTTGAGTAAACAAAGCAAGAAACAGAAAAGAGAAAACGTTGCGTTTGATTGCGGTTCTGTTGTGTCTCTGGTCTGTTTTGTATTGGTTAACTGGACCCGAGTTCGGACTCGGTTGGACTCTGGGTTCGTGTCCTCTGGACCCATTTTGTCTCAGAGTTTCAGCGGAGCGAAATAATGGAAGCTAACAAGGTGAGCTTCCCCCTCTTTTTGGTAAAAGTTATTCTTCTTGGGCTGCCTGTGCAGCTGTTTTCTCCTTGTTGAGACACCGGCTTCATGCGCCTGCGGCTCTGTTGCTCTCGAGTTTAACAACGTAAAGCATGTGTCGCAAACCCGCGCGTGCGTCAAACAAAGCAGCGCCGTCATCTCGCAAAACCACAATATGAAGCTTCTTTGCGACAGTTATTTTTTTATTCTTATTTATCACGATAGAGACGATAGAAGGAAAGTAGCACGATAGACACGTTTCTATCGTCCCCACGATATATATCGTCATATCGCACAGCCCTAGGCACAGAGCAGACGGATGCACCAGATACGCTGCAGCAGCGTGTTCTGAGACTGTGCAGCCAGCATACATCAGCAGACGCCATACACGTAGCACAAACGCATGGATATAGCTGTGCAGCCAGCATACATCGGCAGACCGCCAAACGCGTAGCACAAACCGACTGCTGCATTAATCTGCTGTTAAATCAACATATTCTTCTGTAGCAGTTTAACATTTGTACGACACTCTGACTAGCAGGTTAACAGTTGTATGACACCCTTACTAGTAACAGCTGTATGACACCCTGAGTTCGCAGTTAACTCACTTTATTTCATCAGCACACACATTTTAAAAAGAAAGTGCCTTTAAGACAGGATGCAGCAAGACATTGGGCCTCATGCAAGAACCGTTCGTACGCACAGATTTGTTCTTAAACTGTGCGTACGAGTGATTTAGGATCATTTGTGGCATTCAACAATTTTTCCGTATCCTAGGATTTTTTTCAGATACGAACAAAATTTACGTGTGGTCGGACCTGTCGTATATTTTACGAGCAGTCGGTCCGCTGTTTCCAGACGGACTTCCTTCACTAATAACTTCATATTTCGTTATTTAGAAAATATTTTGGGTTTTAAAAAATCACGCACCATAATTATTCTTGACAGGTTATTCTGTTTGAATTAGAATTATAATTTTAAGTTTAATTTGTCTGGTGTGTTGCGCAGGCTTCAGTGAGTCATGCGCTCCCCCTTATCAAAGCCGCTCCTCATATTAACACCCAGGTACATAAAATTCCCGTACACTGCCGCAGAACAAGTACAAATTAAGACTGATTTTCATATTGCTGGACTGCCAAACACCATCGAGTAGACTGTATACACATACGGATCAAAGCACCTTCACCTGACGCATTCCCATTCGGAAGCAATACCACTCCATAAATGTCCAAATTATATCTGATTCGAAATATAACCTGCAGAATGTGGTTGCACGATGGCCTGGAGGAGCGCGCATGACTCATTTGTGCTGCAAAACATGTTGGCACGCGTCTTGTGCAGCATGGCATTTATTTTTCCATTCATCTCCGTAATGCAGACTTTTCCTTGACCTCCTCCTGTCCATGCTGCGGCGAGATGTTTTTTTGAAGCCATTTTCAGATCAAACCATTTATTCTTGATTTCTGATACTGTACGACCCACGGGAGAACATGCACTATATATATTAATATGAAGTTAACTGTAGTTTCGAGACATTTTAAAATGCTTCTGTTCAAAAACACATCCGACACTTGCGGGGGGGTGGGGGGGTAGCGGTGCGCCACAGCTCTTCTGAATAAGTGAAACTATAATGTAACACAGTTGTTTACACTAAAATTAAAAATATTTGACCATCCGACACTTGCGGGGGGGGGGGGGTAGCGGTGCGCGACTGAGAGCAGAACTTCAATCTCCGAACGCGTAAAGTTCTTTTTACTTCTTGATTTTGAATGAATGGACACTTCCTGCTCTCTGAGGCAGGAAACGTGGCCTTATATGGTGTTTTGAGGGGTGGGAATTATGTAAATAACCTCTCCGCGTGCACGCGCAGGTGGTTAGAACAGGTGGGATTCATCATATTTACGCAACACATTTACACACATTTCCTGAGGATAGAAGAGTTTGTTGAATCTGACGTGGCATGTTCGTACGAACGCTTCGTACGAACAAAAGTAAGAGAAATTTAGGATAAAAATACAAACATGTTCTTGCATGAGGCCCATTGTTCATAGGAATAACAATGTACAGTAATAAACTTTATTTATCTAAAGTAGCACCCTTCAGAAACACCTTGCGTATCAGAAAATAAATGCATTTACAAGATAAAAATAAATAAAAAGAGGGCACAGTAAATCTTTGTTAATTAACAGTGCAACCACAATCAAATGAGGTAAAGGACATAAAACAAATTAAACATCAAAAAGCCCTTTTCAATACACAGTTCTTCAACTTGTCTGTGAACAAAACCATATACAAAAATCTAAAAAAAGTTAAGTCTGGTCCTCTGGACATTCAAAAAACAAAACAAAGCAAAAAAATTGTAGAAACATTTCGTCTTTTTACTAATTTTTTTGTTTTGTTTTGTTTTTTGAATGTCCAGGGACCAGACTTAGCTTTTTTAGATTTTTCTACCTGGATTATTGAGCATGCATCAGAGTATATACAAAAATATTACATAGCATACTTCAAATCAGTGTTCATTAAATATTTGTTAAACAGACTTGGCCCACATGCATGCCCACAATCAGCACGTGACTGATTATTATTATTTTTTTTCTTTCGGCTTTATTCCCTGCGTTAGGGGTCGCCATAGCGAACTGGTCGCACGAAGATTTGGCAGTTGTTTTTACGCCGGATGCCCTTCCTGACACAACCACAGACACCGAGCAACCACAGCCCTCTGTGTGGAGCAGAGAGCTGATATCTAGGGTTCCCGGGGGAGCAGATCATAGATATATACACTAGATAAGACATCCCCGCTGTTGGCCAATGGAGACCGACATCGTCAGACGGCGGCCATCTTGCCACAGACAGAACGCCCACTCTTAACATGAATGTGAATGGGGCATTTACTATTAAAATAACCATAACTTGCTTAATTTTCAACCGATTTTAAAACGGTTTGGTTTGTTATAAATGTGAGAGATGTTGTTATAATATGGTATACTTAAGATGGACGTTCACATGAAAATAACGTTATATAGACACTGTATTGCACTAGCAATATACACAATAAGATTATATTTACATCTATTTATAAATACATGTTTATTTCCAGCGAAATTAACTGACATATGTTACAATGCTAATAAATATTTAATACTATTTCATCATAAATAGCATTATTATTAGTGGTATGAAAATAATTTATGCCAATTTTTTCCCTACACATGCAAATATGTAATATTAAATACATTATTACACAAACCTTGGTCAATATGTGTAGTTTATTATTTTTAGATACATGAAAAGATTTAATAATCGGGAGATATAAATAAACAAACAAACAAACAAACAGAAATAAACATCTGATAGTGTGACAAGACTCTCAGTCCCTCGGTGCAACAGTAACTATTTAAACATTAAAACACTGAAACATATAATAATAAACATAAGCATAAAATAGTAAAACTGTAACACTGTCCTGAGTTTTTGCATAGTGGTAAATGAGTATGAAAATTTACACCAACTCTAAAACTAAAACACTAAACATTTAATGAACATAATACTGTCCTGAGTTTTTGCATACTAGTATAAAAAGTAAAAAAGTATAAAAGTACAGTATAACTATAAAATAAACTAAAGATCTTCTTCTTCTACAGAGGACATGTCTACAGCTGACAGGTTTGTTGATGTGTCAATGTGGTAGAACTGGTCAGCAGAGGACATTGGTTCAACTGGTAGGGACTCTGTCTCATCCTGTGCGGTCACATTGCCTTTTATGCTTGGTTTAACACCACACCGGGCCATCAGCTTTCTGAAAATGTTCTTGAACTGGCTGGCACTAGGGTTGTTATTCCATCCACCTTAAAATAGACACAAGATATATAACAGTATATTACATATTCACCGATTTTTCAAACAAATAAACAAACCAAATGTATTTTCCTAAAAATAAAGAAAACATGGATCAACAAATTGAAAACAATACAGTTGCTGACAGTTCCGGTCACTTAGTGTTGTGTTAAAAAATAATTATGAATTGTACCAGATGCTCTGATGGAGTTAAAGAGAAGCTCCAAGTGGTCCTGGCTGAACCTGTAGGTCAGGATATATCGCTGCTCATCAAGCAGCACAGGAACCATTGACATCAATGTGTCAATATTGATGATAAATCCCAGGATAGAGAGGAATCTTAATCAAATAAAGCAAATATTGTATAATTACAAAGAGGTCCCAAGAAAGAATGAGTTTAGGATCTTAACATTTACTTTTTTTAGGGGTGGCGGTGACTAAACACAAGAGCAGGAACAGAGACATATTTTAATACAGCAAATATATTGTAGCAAAACACCCTGATAAGATAAGAAGTACCATCACCAGAAAAGAGCATCTCACCTCGTTCTACAGGTGTGCAGTGGAGAGCGTCCTGTGCTCCAGCATCAACGTGTGGCATGGAGGCTGCACAGTTGCAGAGAGGAAAGCTCTACAAAGAGTGGTGAAGGCTGCACAGAAGTCTGTGGGAGTCAGTCTCCCCACCATCACAGACATTTACACCTCCAGATGCAGAAAAAGAGCCACCTGCATCATGAAAGACCTCACTCACCCAGCACACTCACTCTTTGCACCACTCCCCTCGGGACGGAGGTTGAGGAGCATCAAATGTAGAACCACTAGACTGAGGAACAGCTTCTACCCTGAGGCTGTCAGACTCATGAATAAATAAATAATAAGAATAAACACTGCAAAATGTCACATCATGCTGATACTGATCTGTTTCTTGTTGCTGCGTTCATCTGTGACCATCTGCTCATGTTCGTGCTGCTGTTTATAATGATGTTTTTCTACTACATTAGGGCTTAGTGTATTACTAGCTGATGTCTCTCTTAGTTAATCCTAGATGTTATTATTGTTTTTCTCTTGCATTTGTTGTTGGATGTAACTGGGACCCTGTGTACATAATCTCGTTTTCAACACATGTACTACATGCGGTGCAAATGACAATAAATTCTCTCTGTCTCTGTCTGTCTCTTATGAACGTGATGCAGACAGAAAAGAGCATATTATGAACTCCATGCAGAGAGGTGAGAACAACTGAGGAGATAGCATTAGAGATGCACTAAAACCAGTAAAGTGTAGCTGTTGGGAATACTGTAGTTACTTTACTTTGGATCATTACTTATAACTACAGTAGTTTTATACAACTACTGTAATGAAGAAAAAAATAAACCCATATGCCAATACCCATTAACAATAACATTGTGTGGGGTAGAAATGGTTGTAGTGCATCACTAATATAACAATCACTATTTTAAGAAACCTCTTTGTTCGATAAAGGGGTGTGCCATCTTCCAGCTTCAATGAGAGCAAGTAACCCCTGGCCTTTGACAAGAACTCCTCGGTGCTTGTCCAATTCCTATGACCAAGGGGGGCTTTGAACCCTTTGGCTCTGGGATTGCGACTGTTCAAGATGTCAAACAGCGTGTCCATTATCTACAGACAAGTATCTAAATTAACAGGAAGCACTGAAATCATCATCATGACTGGGTATTTCATTCTTCTTCATTTTCTCTGTGGCTGTGATTTTTAAAATTACATTGCTGAACTTCTTTAAACTTGTAAATCAGAGATGTAGAAGAAGTGAAGGGTGCTTCGGAGGTAGGTATTTATCAAAGTACTTGCATATTCTTGAATTTGAGGATGGCCATAATTATTTAATAGTTGTTGACGCTCAAATTCAAATGTGTCTGTGTTAATGATTTTTATAACAAAAATTGAATTGAATTGATAAAGCTCCTCGGATGAGAAGCGAAACGTCTTCTGTTGCAAATAAAGTCCAGTTGATCTTGAATTGAACGCCTTTTTGATTTATAACAAAAAGCACATATACAGAAATATCTTCAGTTTGGTGTGATTATTCAAAACTGCTAAATTGACATTATTGTGAAAACTTTAAGTAAAACCATTGACATGATAAAATGTGGATGGCACCAGGATTAAAGGGATAAAAGCAATTAATTACTCAAATGTTAAGAATATTGAAATAAATTAGGTCAATGATGCAAATCCCTTACTGTATTACCTCAAGAAATTCTGAAGTAGCTTCACATTCCGTGAACTCTGCATAGCCCATGTCCCGCAAGGCACGTAGCGCCACTGCCACTGAGTTGCTCAAAGTCTGAGCGGGTGGTCAGTTGCCTGCCGCTTGCAGCACTTTCGCCTCTTTGCAGTGGCTTCCAATTGCTTTGCAAAAATATGCAAATATATAAATAATATTAATGTGGAATTTAACAGTTAAAAAAAAATTATTCACTTATCAATTGTGTGAATCAATTAATACTCACAACATCAGACTGAGCTTTATCCTGAGACAGGTCCATTGCCAGGTTGTCTTCTATTCTTCTAGAGGTGTTTGAGCCTCTTGTTTTTACAAGCTAAAATAAACAAAAGTAGAGTGTCTAAAATGTGCTAAGAACAACACTTTGTTTATTGCTAAATTTGCAGAAAGAAATACTAAACTGTGACATTTAACCACATATTTATATATACAGTAGTTTATAGACATATCAATCTTATACAACTTGAAATCTTGTAGGTCGATGGTACATACCCTTTGAAGATGAGATGGAAAATTAAAAAGTGTTGGAACAACACCATCTTTTAATCTGACAGTCTGCCCTGTCCGATCAAAGTCCTCAGACATGAAGTGATCACTGCAGAGCAGTGTCCTGTCCAGGGCAACAAAACCCTCTCTTCTCAGGGCAACTTCCCACTGCCGCCTCCTCTCTCTGGTTTTGGGAAACCTTAAAAACATGAAGAAGCTGGTCATTATTTTCCACACTTCCTTTCTTTACCTTTGAATTATAGTAATGACAAGTATACACATATATCATACTTTTGGTGTGCTTGCATTTACTTTTGGTACAATAA
>JBBPBX010009545.1:23190-42309 GCA_038048925.1 Garcialebias charrua | reverse complement strand
CTGATGGAAAATCCATGCCTCAGTTATAGAGTAGATAATGGAGTCAATGCTGAATAATTTAAACTTGTATTTTTAATCTTATTTAATAATTTCACAGGTCACGTAGAAGGTTAAGAAGACAGATAAAATAGACTCCACGTGAGAATCAAAATTACTTGTGATAAATATTCAGTAAATGCCAAAAAGGAAAACCAATCAAGTTTATAAAGCAATAAAGAGCCAAAATGAGCAGAGCAAACAATAACAAGTAGTAACAATCAGCAAAGCTTTGATGACAACACCAGTAGTGAACTCAGTCAGTCAGAGTACTTTTATTAACATTGCACAAGTTTTCACCAGTACAGCGTGAATATGTACGCACAGTCATCCAGAAGGGGCGAGCGAGTGTGTGAAGCTGCTGCTTATCAGACCACATGAGACATCATATCACATTATGTTCTTCAGTGCGGCCTCTCCCATCCGTATCGGGATGAAGGTCAAAGGTGTGAAAACAAGGAAAGAGCCATGAGGGTCACAGCGTTGGTATTAAAAAAAGATGTATCACATTTTGTCTTTCAAGACACCATATGAGACAGAAAAAACTATACCAGAAGCACATTTAAGACAATCACATTTTGCATTTTGAGATTGAGGCAGTGAGACTTCTGTCTATGAGACATTCCAGATAGCAAACAGTTCTGAGGTGAAATCAGCCGGCCTCCGATAACGCTCATAAAAAGGTTATCGGGGGTAGCGATAGTGCAGCTGTTTGCCTCAGAAAACACGTCACAGGAGAAATTTGACATCCAGCCTTTTTCCAAGGCTGTTTAGGGTAAAGTCAGATAAGGATTACAAATATTTTTCACTTCAGGCAGACAGTATAATTCCTTCAGCCTTGAGTCTTGCTAGGCAACTCTGATATGGTCCAATTCTGGACTTTTTCCTCTGATCCAGCTGTGGCCCTTAGATGTTGACCACCAGCGTCCAGAGTCCCAATCCGAGCGGATGATCTGCGATCCTCAGATTGTGTTCACCCTCCGGATTAGCTTGTAAACAGCTGATTTCCGAGGTCACAGCGCAGATCAGATCAGGTGCTCCAACATTAGGTTCTGCTGAAACTCTCCCTCATTTGCCGATAGGCCAGTGCTCCACAAAACGCCAAAAAAGCAAAGCGCCGCCATCGTAATCCAATTTAATCCAGATTCTTCACATTCCCTCAGAGCATACAGAGAGCGAGACGTCACCATTCCATCGAATCCATGGCGTATCTATCGTTTCGTAAAAATGTTATGATAAATAAGCTGTGCTCTGGTGGGTTAATGTATTATGCCTGTTACCCACTGCCCCCTTTGTCGAGCGGCCGAAGCGGCCGGATAACACCGGTTTACATTCAAAGTCTATGGAGGAGACGCGTCGAATCACCGCGAACAAGGAAGCGGCGCGATTCAAGTGATCGAAGCGGCGCGGGGGCAGCCTGCACACGCACGCGCGCGTCGCCGTCGAGCCGCCGACGTCCCAAATGTTGATCTCTGGCGGCTCGACGCATCCGGCAAACAGTCGGGAGAGCCTCGCTATCTGATTACACAACCACAACGGGACTTTTTTCGGACTTTTAAAACTCACCGGATCGAGCCTCCAGGAATTGGAACCAAACTCCGGTAAGAAACGTGGCATTTTTACAGTTGCTGCTGACAGGCTGCTGTCCTCTCCAGTGTAGATCACCCCAAACATAAAAAAAAGTTTTAATCTCATCGAAGACCGTCGGAGGTGCAGTTAAAACAACAACTGAACCCGGAAAACAAGCCAGAGACCCCTCCCTCTGCTACCCCCTAGTGTACGTCATCAGACGGTGTTCAGTGGTTCAGTGGGACCGTGACCAGCGGCCAAAAGGGGACGGCAGGCGCGTTTCGAGTTGTGCAGTGGGTAACCGGCATAAGACTTACAGACTCTAAACTCCTCCTTTAAAATTAAATGGATCAAAAGATATCTCTTAGATCCAAACTCTTTGTGGAACTTCATTTCAACACATGTATTTGAAGCATTGGGTGGTCTGTCTTTTATTTTAAGGTGTAATTACAACATTGACAAAATTCCGATCAAACTCTCCAACTTCCACAAACAGCTGTTTTTGTGCTGGACTCTGGTTCACAAACACAATTTCTCTCCACACAAATACTATATCTGGAATAACAAAGACATTTGTTTTAAACATAAATCTATTTTCTTTAAAAATTGGTTTGACAGAGGAATAGTTCATGTACATCAGTTATTCAACAAAGACGGCAACACTTACTCTTACAGTGAATTTTTAACTACGTATAACTTTCCAGTACTACCAAAAGAATTTGCAATTGTCTTTGATGCAATTCCATCTGGTGTGAAAATGTTGATGTCAAATCCTGTACAAAACAGCACGAACTATTTAACTGAAGAATTATTCATTGGTAACTCTGACCCTTTTTTAAGTGAAAAAACAAATAACAAATGTATTAGAGAATTAATAATTAGAGAATGTATTAGTAAACCTGCTTCTATATTCTTCTGGGATAATTTATTTAATGATATCTGTTGGAAAGATGTTTGGTTGTTACCTAGAAAATACTTTATAACTAATAAGATTCGAGAAGTATCCCTAAAGATTCTGCATAAATGTTATCCTGTAAACTATATAATCTCCAAGTACCGTCCAAACGTAGACCCAATGTGTTCACTCTGCCACAGCTCTGAGGAGACCATCATCCATCTCTTCTGGGACTGTTCTCATACTCAGGTGTTCTGGAAAGACATTTTCATGTATGTAAATAGAAAGTTAGAAATTGACCTACCATTTGACGCTAAAATTATACTGTTTGGTTTCTTTTGTCCAAATATTTCAAGTAAGAAAGTTTTTGTTGTAAATTTAATACTACTCTTAGCCAAATTTTACATCCACAGTTGTAAATTCTCCTTGCTAAAACCTAGATTTATAGTGTTTTCTAATTATATTTCCTCTTACTTAGCTACTTTAAAGTATTGTACTAATGCCAAAGCTTTAAAAACTAAAACAATCTGTAACAAATTTCTGTTGTAAGCTGCCCAAAACACATTTTTGTTTTTGTTTATGTGCCTTTATTCTCTTTTGTGCTATGCATGCCTTAAGTCTCGAGCCATGTTTGACATTGTAAGTTTTTTTTTGTACTTGTTTCTTTTATAAAAAAAATAAATAAAAAAAATCTCTCGTTTCGTCTGCGGAGATGAGCCGGCTCCCCGTGCCTTGCCTTTTGTTGAAATATTTCAGTAGAGTTGAATACCCATACCACCCAATTCATCTTAATCTTCGTTCGAGGTGCTTCATGAGAGCTGCAGACAAGACAAAAAGCAGCAGCAGCAGGGGGGGTGGGGGACGGGGGAGGAGAGGAGAGGAGAAAAGGTGACTGCCTCCTTCAGAAGCCAGACATGACTAAGAAGGAAAAACCTTCAAAAACAGCTGGAAATAAAGAAACAGACAACTTATTGATCAAATACCTAAGACATCAACCTATTAAAAAATAAATTAGGTTATGGCAAGAATAATAAACAGAACAAGATAACTATAGTACTGTATAGTCAAGATTACAGTACTTTTCTTAAACTAAGTAAGAATTTCAGAAATGCAACAAAATGTAAAACACAACCATTAGCCATTGTAGATATGACATATTTTAGAAATAGATATTTTATTATTAACTCTCCAGGGCTTCTTTTTCCCCAGTTGATCTGAAATCAGTCATTTTACATAAATACCTCATATTTATTGTCCTACCAACTAAAGGTGTCATCCTTCAGACCAACTGATCTGTAGATTATGTACTTTGTAATCAGCAAAACACTCCTAAGATGTTTTCCTGTGCTGTAGAGGTACAGATGAGATGTAGAGGTATGTGAGAACAGTTTTATTCAGCTTAGCTTTCAGTCTGCAGAGGGACTTGTTGACAGAGTTTAGGATTGTTACTCCAGTATTATAATGACACCTGTTTTATTTAGATTAATTATGACAAATATGAATGAAAAATCAACACTAATAAGTCAACCCAACAATAAATGGGATAATTTAATGAGTTAAAAATTAGAAAAAAAAAATGTTTTCATGTGGACAGGCAGGAAAAGTGAGATAGACAGATTAGAGAAGAAAAGCAGCCAAGCAGATCAATAGCTGAGTGGATGTTTATAATATTTCCTAGTAATTGTTAACCATGAAGAGAACTGCCTACGTTTTGAAGATGAATTGATTTTCATGCCCACACAGACACGGTTACAAACTATCCAGAAAGCATTTAAAAATAAAAGCTTCTATTTTTAGCCTGTGGTGTTTTGCAGTCATGCGTTTATAAGCACATACATAAAGCAAAACTTAAAATCAAAACCTTGTACTGTCTTGCCTGTGAAGAGTTTTTTGCGTGTACTAAAACTACAGTTGTTTTCAAGCTCAGTCAGATCTCTCAACCTACTGACTTGCTCAGTAGGAAGGAGTGATTTATTCTTGTCAGTGGGGTTTGCTGTTTTCGTCTAAAAATAGGAACGTCATTCAGACTGGATAAATGCAGTCAAGCAGTATACAAGAGAGGCAAGGTGATCACAACTGAATGGTTGACTTGCCTGAAGGTAACATTGCAGATGCCCAACAGCTACAAATACCTTGGAATCCCACAGGCAAATGGCAATCATGATCAAGCCACAAGAAAGTCAGCCACAACCAAGTACCTACAGGGAGTAAGGCAGGTCCTGAAGAGCCAGCGGAATGACCAGAGCAAAGTCTGAGCCGTCAACACATATGACGTGCCAGTCGTTAGATACTCAGATGGTAAAATAGCCTTGCCAAAGGAGGAGATAGAAGCTACTGACATCAGGACTTGAAAGCTTCTCACAATGCATGGAGGGTTTCAGCCCAAGTCCAGCATCCTGAGTCTATTTACTGAGAGAACGGCAGCGGGTTCGGATGTTGTCAGTCCATTTTATGGGCGCTATCAACTGTTATCATCCCCATATGTAGTGGTAAAATTGTCCAACCTACCTGCTAGCATGTTTAAAAGAATGTTATCAGTGTTATTATCGCTGTGAGTAGGCAGTGTGTTTCCGTAAACCCGGAAGTGTAGCGTTTTTGTTTTTTTTCAGGTTATGTAGCCGTTTTCCTAAACCTAACCTTAAACCTGACCCAGAGGACCAACCCTAAACCTAACCCCCTTACCCTTGTGCCTGAACCTAACCAAGACCCTAAACCTAACACCAGAGGCTTTACTCTAAACTTTAACACGTAGCAAAAGACGTAGCCTGCTGTCATCGCTTGTAACGGTGACAACATACTTTTAAAATTCCTAGGAGGTACAGAAGGGGCAATTTGACCGATAGGAATGGGGATGATAATAATTGATAGGGGCCATTTTATGGTTGATAACATCCGAAGCGGGTGGAGCACGGATGGAGGCAGAGGATTAGATAGTGCCCAAGCCACTTTACAGGATGAAATTACTAAAATCCTGGAGTAAATCAGGAGGAAAGCTCTCTATGATGAACTGATGAGTGAGTGTCTCAGGCAGTAGAAGAAACTCAATGTGGACGATCAGGAAAAAGAGGAGCCATCAAGTAAAATAAGCCCTTGCACAGCATGTTTCACCAGCAGACTGAGGAAGTGGCTGATATCAACAAATCCTACCAAAGGCTAGAGAGGACTGGACTGAAAGACAACACAGTGGCACTAATCATGACAGCACAAGAACAGACCCTCAGCATAAGAGCAATAGAGGCCGAGGTCTACCATATCAGACAAGACCCAAGATGCAGGCTGTACCAACACTAGGGTGTAAAATCCAGGAAGGCAAAGCATACATAGAACTCCATAACCAAGCTGCTTTAATAATATACAGGAACCTCTGTGTCAAGGGTGGACTAGAGGTTGCACTGTCAAAGTGGGATATGTCATCAAGGGTGGTGGAGAATGAAAGGACTAAGGCTATGTTCACATTGCAGGTCTTAATGCTCAATTCCGATTTTTTTTTTTCATCCGATCTTTTGGTGTGAACGTTCACACTACATTTTTTATGCGACCTGCATCAGACTCCAGTGTGAACGATCTACATTGCAGAAGCGACCCGCATGCGCAGAAGAACGTCACGTGACACACAGCACCCTGTGTTTGCGGAAGTAAACATGGACGCGACAGTTTCCAGTGTGTGTTCGGAAATTTTGAAGTTGTTGTCCAATCGGGGAAAGCTAAACATCCAAATGATTAAAGGCAAAAGAAAACTGAGAAGAAAACGAGCAAAATTTTTAGTGATGGCGATTTTTGGAGCTGGACGTTTGAATACATCTGTCAGCGCCTGTCTGATTGCCTTTCCCGACAAGACACTAATCTCCGCCGGCCCGAACTGTGACGTCGGTCTCACATCGGTGATGCAAAAGTCAGATGTAGGTCACATGAGCGTTCACACTGCAGTCGCTTTGAAAACATCAGATATATATCCGATTTAAAACCACATACTGAAACGGCCTGGGTCGGATTTGAAAAAATCGGATTTGTCGCGTTCAGACTGTCATGAAAAAATCGGATATGGGTCAGATGGGGCCAAAAAATCGGATTTGGGTCGGATTTGCCTGCAGTGTCAACGTAGCCTATGATAATGTGGGACTTTCAGTTCCAGACCGACAAACTGGGGTTGACTAACCAACTGGACATAGTGGTGATCGATAAGCAAGAGAAGAAGGCAGTGGTGATGGATGTACTACTTCCAAGTGACTGTAACATCAGGAAGAAGAGTGAGAAACTTGAGGAATACCAAGGGTTGAAAGAGGAAATAGAGAAGCTGTGGAAAATCAAAATGTCAGCAGTACCAGTGGTCACTGGAGCACTTGGTGCTGTGAACCCCAAACTGGAAGAGTGGCTCTAACAGATCCCAAGAACAACCTCAAAGATCTCTGCCCAGAAGAGTTCAGTCCTAGGAACAGCTAAGATACTGAACAGAACCCTCAAAACTTTCAGGCCTCTGGTAAATGACACACGTTTGAATTGAAGTGGAACTGCCCAAGTGAAAGAGTAGGGTAAAATAGAAGGTTGTGTGTGTTGTGGGGGTGAGAGAGAGATTTTTCAACTTCCAAGATACATAATTTCATAACTTGATTGACAGTCTATTTTATTGTATTTTATGACTTTTTTAATCTCCTAGTCTTTTGTATGAAGTCACTTGCCATGAAACATAATAAAGGCTTTTCTAAATATACAAAAGGGGGGAAAAATTTCAAATTTGAGTAAAAAAAAAAATCAGACTTTTTATCTTTTCAGCCGAAGAAAACCAATTTCCTATTTATTGTCCTAATTCCAACAAATGAGCTGGGGTATTTTCCATAGCAGTGAAAATGGTTTAATCCTTATTGCTACAGGGAGGAATAATAATTGAGTCAGGAACAGAGAGATTAACAAAAACCCAAATATAAAATACATTTCGTTAGACACAATCATACAGATTAAAACGTGCATGTACATCCATAGCACCTCTTAACACCTAAAATAAATACTTTCAGCATTCAAATCTTGACAGCATAGTGCTGTTTTAAATATAATTCAGAAAGATGAAGAGACAACAGCAAACTTAGACCATGATTATCATGAAAGCTACTCACACACATTACAAGTTGTCTTACCTCCTGAGTACACATCTTTCACTGAATTTTACAGTTAAAAAACTACTTACCATACCATACCATACCATTTTATTTATAAAGCACTTTAAACAGGAACAAGTCCACACCAAAGTGCTGGGCTCAGTACTTGACTCAGTTGAACTCCAAACTCTTTTAAACTTGAAAAGAGACAGGTTTTAGTTGGGTTCAGTGTCTTCTTCATGCCTTTCTAGAGAGGTTTTTGACATCTCCTCCTCCACCAGGAGGACTTTTTGGGGCAAATCCAGGAGACCTCAGTTTCCCTGGATGAGCTGATAGTGGTAGCTAAAGAGAGAAGGACCTAAGATAATAATAATAATAACTTTTATTTATAACGCACTTTACATCAAACAGATCTCAAAGTGCTAAGATCATTGCTTGAATGGCTGGCTGGCTGGCTGGCTGGCTGGCTGGCTGGCTGGATGGATGGATGGATGGATGGATGGATGGATGGATGGATGGATGGACATCATTCAGTATACATTACACATGTATGTCTGATTAGGTTTTCTGATTTTTGCACGCATTAACATCTCTGCCTATCATATTTCCTTCTGACTGAAAAAAGATTGGGGTGCATCTCCAATGACATGAATGACTCCTTTTCAAGCTGCAGACTAAATACATAACCCACTATCCGCTAACTAGAAGACTACCCTTCTACCACTGAGCTACACGTGCACTTCACTGGCCATTTGATGCATGTGGCCAGCTATCGAAGGGTCTATTTTGGCTCTAGTACCCAATTCCGGACTTGGAAGAATACATCTACAATTCAGGCTCTTCTATAAAAGATGCAGCTCATTGGTGGGAAACACCCCTCCACAGAGCATATCGTGTGACTGCACTATCAACAGTGTCACCCCAAAAACACCCTGTATCTCCTAGATACCCTACTGGGGTTCTTCCACAGGCTGCTTCTGCTTTTACAGCAACACCTGTAGAGAGTGTGATTTTACTCAAACCTCATGCCACTGATACTGAGACCAATTGGCTAGGGGTTGCCTGAGTCCACTCTTTGATTTCCCTCGTCCTCAGACCTCCCTCTACCAAGAATCTACCTGGTTGATTCTGCCAGGAGCAAATGCTTGTCTCAAAGATTAAGCAATGCAAATCCAAGCAGTTGGCACAGTGAAACTGCAAATGGCTCATTAAATATGTTATGCTCCTTTGATCACTTCACTTTTACTTGGAAGACTGTGTCAGTTTTAGAACTAATGCATGCAAACACAGATAAATTTACACCCTACCTACAAATTAGCTACACTGAAAGAACATTATTAATGTTGCTTTGTTGAATTTTAGGGTTACATGTTAAATTGTCATAAGTACACACTTTATAAGCTCAAGTAACTGACAAGCACTCTGTAGCAGACACAATGTTCTGGTCTTATACTTATAATCTACATGTGCATATGTAAATACAGTAATCACCAAGTGGCAGGCCTCATCTGGCTGGGGCTTTGAAGGAAATCAGATGTCACCCAGCAGTGCCACTTGTATTCCTTTAGTTAAAGTACAGGTAGATCATTCCTGCTGACCTGTCACATCAACACAGCCAAATGTGCTTGATTCCATGTTTTCAGGTTCACGTGCGTGTAAACTGGTTTACAGACCATTTTGTGCAATTACCAGGACAGTTTTGATCACTGTCTGAGTCCACCTCTCTTCCAAACTGACAACAAAAATGTACCGGTAGTGGGAAAGGTGGCGCATACGGTACACACCTGCCTCCACTCTCATTTGCCCCACCCTGATCTCTTGAGCAAGGCCCTTAACCCCCCAGCTAGATGACAGCCCTCTGCTCTACATTTGTGCTCACATGTGTGATGGAAAAAATGCAGAGAATTAATTTCCTCAGTGGGGATTAACAGAGTATTTATTTTTATTTAAATGCAACCATTAATCATAGAGGAGAACCTATATGTGCCTTTTGAGGATTTTTATTTTGTTGGTGCATGCCTGTAATTGAGGGGGGGGGTGGGGATTAGCAGCCATGGGCTTTCCAGTTTGTTGTTCCATCTTCTCTTTTGCAATTGAAACATTCACCTGAATTGTCCTTGCCTCATGTTTGTAATAAACCTCAAGAGACATGAGGAATAATTCTTAGATTGAAGGAGACAACTGCCAATATCCATCTGTGAGTGCATGTGTAATTTTTGCATGTTTGTATGTGCATGTTTTCATGCTAAATGGATGCTCAAGGATAAGCTCAAACATGATTGAGTTGTCCCCAAGTCTAGATTCAACCATTAGGATTGTATTCAAGCCCCAACAAACTGAACCTCTCATCTCTCATTTAGCCTGATGGACACTCTCTTGGGGAAGCACATGTCCTATTTTGTCCTTCTCACTCACTTTGTTTGAGCATGCTTGAAAATGCAAGAATGTGTCTGAGTGTTTGAAGGACACTGAGTAAGGAAACTTTTTTAATTTTTTTCATGAAAATGAGTCTTTATCTTCTGTTAAAGCAAGTCTAGGTCTGATTGACCTGAAATGGTAGTTTTGTGTGGTTTGTACCATGACATTACTATCCAGTGTACTGTATATGGTAACACTTTATAATAACTACACATTATTTAGCCTTATTTAAGCATTAATAAACATTTAATTAACATTGAAAACATCATTAATTAAGGATGATTCACACTTAATACACTATTAATTAACACACTTATTAACGCTTTATACATAAAGAATAATGAGTTCCAAAACCTACGTACTCAATGTTTATTCATGCTTAATAACTCATGAATTAACTATGCTATCTATATTTGTAAATGCACAAATTAATGTGCTTTCACCACATGTATTAAATGCGTACTAATTGTTAAATAATGTTTGAATTCACTATCTATTAATCCTGCAATGCATCATTAATTAAGGCAGTTGCTAGTAGTTACTTAAGTGTATTTGTGAACCCTTCTAAAGTGAAGACTATTCATTCTTTATTAAGGTTTTGTTAATGTTTAATAAATCCTAAATAGCCACAAGTTATTTTTCACTTGTGGAAATCAGACAAAAATCAAAGCAGGAGACGTTGAATACCAAAAACAGGTTTGTATTGACATTTTCTAAAAGTCAATAAAACATACATCTGTCAGTTAGATGTTCCCACCGCTAGTTAGAACGACTCCGTCACGTTTTGCAAAATAAAGAAACCGAGTAGGACTCGCTGCAGAAGAAGCCTGCAGTTTAACAAAACCGAACTACGTCCACATCGTGATGTCGTCAGCTTTCTCTTCGCTTGTGAAACTTTGTTCAGTCACATTCTGACGGTCATGAGCACTCGTTTGACTCGTTTTGAAGCGAAAACAACGCGCTTTGGAGACTAGCTTAGCTTTTAGCCTGCTATCGCTAACGCCTGCTGTTGGAGTGAGTGCCAGGGTTGCCAGATCTCCAGACCGAAAGAAGCGATCAGCTCCTTCAAAACAAGCACAAACAAGCGACTCGCTCTTTCAAAAAAAGCCCCAAAAAAGCACCCCATCCAATTGTGTAAAAAAAGGCAGTTTTAAACAGTATAAACATATTTATTAGGGCATTACATATAACCAGCAAAATTATACATTAAAGAACGTATTCAGTCTAAAAAAATAAAAAATAAATTTTGCATTTTTCTCCCATCTGTGGTCGTGGTCGGATCCAGTCTTGAAGAGCACGCTCTTTCTCCCAATCTTTATTATATTTTTTTCCATATTTACCCCACTTAGAGCTCATATTAGCGTTGTCTTGTCTAGACATTTCACTAAATTCTTTAGTTTGTAGCAGGTCGCTTTTGTAAATGAGCCCTCGAGGCTCAATGAGATTTACCTGACTAAATAAAGGTTGAATGAATGAATGAATAGACAAAGAATAAATAACAATGTTGCATTCGCGTGTAGTCGGATGTCCCGTGAAGAAACACGGTTTTTAATTTTAAACTCACTTTGAAAGTAATTTTCATTAATTTATCATTTTGTTTGCTAAAAACTAACATAGTTGAATGATACAAGATATATATGTTGTGTCACTATATGCTGCTCATGCTGACTCATCATTAATTGCTCGCGCTTATATAGTTTTACCGGCTCTGACTGTCGCTTGCGCCAACTGCACCTGAACGTAACATCCGCCTTGACGTAACATACGTGGAAGGGGGGCGTGACAAACTACCTACCACTCGCATTACTGCTCGACTGAAAAACAAGCACAAATAAGCGACTCAATGTCCGCGAGAAGCCCAAAAAACCGCCACAAGCAGCTGATCAAATTTGAAAGCGACTCCAGGGAAAAACACGCCCAATGCCGCTTGAAATAAGCGGACTTGGCAACTATGGTGAGCGCTGCGTAACAACGACGTCACCACGCACGTTTTGTGTCACAGCTTTTTCTGTCCGGGCGGGTTGTTGAAGCAGCCGCTTCAACACGAACAGAAAAAGAAAAACGTCAGTGAAACGTTGTAAAATCCTATCATTTGATTTGTGACCAAAATGTTTTGCACTACTTTTCTTTGACACAATTTTTGCCACTTTAGTGACCTGCTACAGGTTGAGTGTTTCATGACCCAGGTTGGGTAAACATTTTAGATTTCCACAAGTGAAAAATAACTTGTGGCTATTTAGGATTTATTCAACATTAACAAAACCTTAATAAAGAATGAATAGTCTTCACTTTAGAAGGGTTCACAAATACACTTAAGTAACTACTAGCAACTGCCTTAATTAATGATGCATTGCAGGATTAATAGATAGTGAATTCAAACATTATTTAACAATTAGGACGCATTTAATACATGTGGTGAAAGTACATTAATTTGTGCATTTACAAATATAGATAGCATAGTTAATTCATGAGTTATTAAGCATGAATAAACATTGAGTACGTAGGTTTTGGAACTCATTATTCTTTATGTATAAAGCGTTAATAAGTGTGTTAATTAATAGTGTATTAAGTGTGAATCATCCTTAATTAATGATGTTTTCAATGTTAATTAAATGTTTATTAATGCTTAAATAAGGCTAAATAATGTGTAGTTATTATAAAGTGTTACCGTGTATATTTTACTGCTGAGATCATGTTTTAGGCAACGCCCTGAATGTTAGGAAACACCTTGTATCTGTGACTTTCCTTCCCTCCATTGATTACGGTGACATTATCTACATGAATGCTCCTACAAGCACCCTGCAGATGTTGGATGTTGTCTATCATGGTGCACTAAGATTCATAACTGGTTGTGATTATCGTACCCACCACTGCACCCTGTATTCACTGGTTAACTGGACATCATTAACCTCACGCAGACTCTTCCACTGGTACATTTTCATCTTTAAATCACTTCTTGGTCTGCTGCCCTCATACATCTCCTCCTACATGTCTTTGCGTGAGTGCAGCTACAGCGTGCGCTCTCAGGACATGATTACCTGCAGTGTTCCGTCAGTGAGGACTGAACTTGGAAAAAGGGCCTTCTCCTACTCCGCTCCTGCTTCATGGAATATCTTACAAAAAGATCTGAAGCTCTCGACCTTGACTTCTCTAAATGGTTTTAAGAATCTGTTGGAATCCTGGCAAAAACCAATGCAGACATGTTCCTGTTTTTGATTTTATACATCTATCTTATAATGTTTGGCTAGTTTTGCTAGTTTTTGTATTGTTTATTGTTTAAGGTAATTGTATCATTGCTGTTCATCATTCTTTAGTTTGTAGCAGGTCGCTTTTGTAAATGAGTCCACGAGGCTCAATGAGATTTACCTGACGAAATAAAGGTTGAATGAATGAATGTTTTAGGACATGAAAACAGACTTTTATGTTTTACAAGCCCATCACAATGTTTGTTTGTTTGTTTTGTTTTCCAAAGTCGGGTCGCAGGGGCAGCAGCCTGAGCAGGAAGGCCCAGACCTCTCTTTCCACAGCCACCTCTTCCAGCTCTTCTGGGAGGACTCCAAAGCGTTCCCTTGCCATTCAAGAGACATAGTCTCTCCAGCGTGTCCTGGGTCTCCTCCCAGTTGGACATGCCTGAAGCACCTCCCCAGGGAGGCGCCCAGTGGACATCCTTACCAGATGCCCGAACTACCTCAACTGGCTCCTGTCGACGTGGAGGAGTAGCGGTTCTACTCCGAGTCTCTCCCGTGTAACTGAACTTCTCACCCTATCTCTAAGGGAGAGTCCAGCTACCCTGCGGAGAAAATTCATTTCAATCACCTGTGTCCACAATCTCATTCTTTCGGTCACTACCCATAGCTCGTCGTGACCATAGGTGAGGGTAGGAATGTAGACCGACCGGTAAACAGAGAGCTTTGCCTTACAGCTCAGCTCTCTCTTCACCACAACGGACCGATACAGAGTCCACAATACTGCCGATGTTGCACCAATCCGTCTGTTAATCTCACGCTCCAAACTTCCCTCACTCGTGAACAAAACCACAACATACTTGAACTCCTCCACTTGAGGTAGACCCTTACCCTCGACCTGAAGAAAGCAATCCACCCTTTTCCGGTTGAGGACCATGGCCTCATATTTGGAGGTGCTGATTCTCATCCCAGCCACTTCACACTTGGCTGCGAACCGCTCCCATGAGAGCTAAAGATCACGGCATGATGACGTCAACAGGACCACATCATCTGCAAAGAGCAGAGATGGACTCCTGAGGCAACCGAACCGGAAACCCTCCGCCAGCTGGCTGCACCGAAAAATTCTGTCCATGAATGTTATGAACAGAATCGGTGACAACGGGCAGTCCTGGTGGAGACTTAACAATAAAAACAGCACAGAGCAAATTTCATGAAGTGGTCCTTGTCCAAGTCCAATGTCTTTTTTTCTCTCAACAATTACAAATGACAAGTTACAAGTTACTTGAAGTTTTCAGAAAGTCAGGATTTCACCAGAGCTTCCAACACAGTCTCATTTATTTTTATTTTGTCCATCTGTTATGGTATCAAAAAATCTTGGACAACAACTAGTACAAGCATTGTATTTTTACCAAATAAAGCATGTGGGAGGAGGTGCATTTAGTGAGTAACTGAAATAATTACTTTGTACTTCATTTGGCATTACATCAGCAACTCTACCTTTAACTCACTGGATGTTTCAAGGTTCATTACTTTATAAACATTAGGCTTAACAACTTGATTATTGTTAGAGGGGTGATAGGAAAAAAAAGACAGATTTAACTATTTTTGCCCTCAGTTACATCCACCTCGTCTATTATCTAGACAATTTCAGAAAAAAGACAAAAAACAACAATAGCTGCAGGCTGATCTGCCATCAACATAATTCATAAAGCTTTGGGCTTATCATTTGCCGATGCTGTTTAATTACCAGGCAGACATAATCTACAGGTAATTACATTGTTTGATTAAATTACATTTTTGACATCTCTCCTCATCCTCAGTTTTGTCAGCTGCTTAGAGACAAAGATTAAAGATATTTTCTTAATTTAACTCCTTTTATTTATTTATTTATTTATTTTTTGACTGTCTGCTTCAAGTAATCAATAGGAAACCATCAAATCCTGTTTCATGTTGTGTTCATGCACCTATTTTTCTTATGTTGCCTCAGTCTCTTACGTGTTGACATGCATTTTCACAGCTGTTAAAGGTGCTGCTGGATCAAGTAGAGACGTCATCTTAGAAAATTGAAGTGACAATAAAGAAAGAAGTTATTGGAGAGGGGGATCATTATAGCTGCTTTGCCATTGATATTTGTGTAACTCCACTCAACTGTTGTCTTATAGTTTTATTTCTCATGTGTAGGTGATGCACTGTATTTTCCAGCCTATTAGTCACAGTTTTATTTTACTAATTTTCATGTCCTGCGACTTATGGGGCGAAGCAACATATTTATGGATTTTTTCCCATATTTTTAGACCAGTATTTGGCTGTGATATGACAGTTTCCATTCATTCTGACGAAAAAAATGGAGCAGTACCACTTTCGGCCGCTAGGGTCCACCGACCGTTCCCAGCTCATGTGTCCGACAGAAGCCTCCTCTGGTCGGACTCACTCTGCCGCAGCACGGCCTCCTGCTCTCTGGAGGTCTGAACTACTGTTACCTTGTTAGCAAAATAGCTCATGAACTACACGACAGATTTAGATGAAACTTACAGAAAGTAATCACTGGATGGACATTTACAACTGATTAGCTTTAGGAGATGTTTGAGCAAAAATTCAATTTATTTATAATTTATTTTCGCAGCGCGAGCGACCGTTTGGAAGACCGTCAAAGCGAAACAATTTAAATCCAACTGATTTGACCATTACGTGAATTTATTAAGGAAAAGTTCAGCTAAGACACATCTTTGCTATAATTTTCAGCAAACAAATAATTGTTTTTACCGTGTTAATCTTGTTAAAGTCCTTCCGTGCACGCTCCTGTGGCTGCCATTTGCAGCCAATCCATTTTGGGTAAAACACGGCCCACATTTCTGGGTTATCAGCGGTGACGCATAACATACGCGACGCATCAGCGGTGAGTCGGTGACGCATAATAGATGCAACGTATACGGAGGTGCGGCACGTTTATGGATTTTTCCAATTTATTGGATATTGGACTAATGCGACTTATGGGGCGGAGCGACTTAAAGGGCGGAAAGTACGGTACCTCTGTGACTCGTTTCCCTGCTCTGGGGACAGGATTGCCAATGCAAAGTGCACGGTATCGTAACTGATCATTGTGTTTGACCCACACACCCCACTGTAATCCTTAATCACCCTATAATCAAACTTCAATTTATTTAGCTGATCCTGGCACTGCTTATGGGTGTGCCATCATCTCTGATATCTCTTTGTAAGTGCACTCATTTCTTGTGGTGCTGTCCAGCTCACATTGAGTCCTAACATCGGCCAATAAAGTTATGAAGGTCTGTACTTCATCATCATCCATCCATGGCACTATTTTTGGAGCTTCCAAACCAGAAATACTCAAGACAGTCAGATGTAGTTTGCAGTTTTCCTGGGCAGGGCGGCAGGCCATCCAGTGACATAGCTCTGCTGTCCATTCAATGACTGCTCTCTGCTTACGTCAATGAACTTGGAACAGATCACTTGGAACCACAAACAAGGTGGTCTCATAAACCAGGCTGAGTGGGGGTGGGTACTGGCAGTGGGCAGGCCCTTAACTGATGCAGTGTGTTGCAGAACCGATGAGAGTTGAGACAGTGGCAAGCACCATATGTTTCACCGCAGACTACCCTGGTCGAACATCATTCTCACTCTCCCAATTAAGCCCTCCAAAAACAGGTCTCTGCACACAGGAGGGAGGCACTAAGCTAAGACCTTGAATTTCTCCCGCTGTTTCGCTATCCCAGGAAAAATAGTGGATCTGTGCAACTGCTGCTCTGCAGTAGTCTCACTGCTTTGTCAAGTTGAGAAAGCTCCTGCTGTTCGGTTGCCATTAGGAACTGAGGATGTATTTTTTACTAGAAGCAGATGAGCTCACCTGGAGAGAACAGAAGTTTGTGGATTTACTGGAAGCATTTTCTGTTTGGGTCAAATGGTTCTGCGATGTAATCAGACCTACTGCCAACAGCAACGTAACTCCTCTGTGCTCTTTGTCACATAATCGCACGAGCCAATTTTACAAAATAAGCACAGAGAACATCCATATTTCACACAGAGAACTTTCAGGCCCCAATTCAATAGAAATATGCAACACTTATAGTTTTAGTGCCAACGTTTGTACACTATTTGCCTCCACTGCATGGTTTGTCTTACCATTGTATTCACAAGGTTAGTCGCACTAATGATATGCTGGTGGACACATGGCCATCACTTCTGCTTGTGTGCACAATTTGCACTTGTCTTTTGCACCAAATTGTTGTTGTCATTGCTACACAATCCTTAACAAGGGCTTGTGTCACAAAAACAGGAACAAAATTGACAGAAAGGAAGGGAAAATGTTTTTTACACTGTAAGTCTTAACAGATGATGAACACAGACTTTTCTAAAACTGACATGTTCTTGGAGTTTTATTTAGGAGAAAACCCTTTCAGAATGACATATCTAAATCTATAAGTGACATTTTGTACTTTTTGTTTGTTTTGTTTTACCTTCATTGCATCTCTTTTTTTGGCAAAACATTTTTTTTAATGGGTCCTTGGTTTCTGTCCTCTCTCCTCACAGGCAGGGTTTGGACTTGGGTTAAAACAGGAACAACTGGATTTTACACACGTTGACTGCTTGTAGATGCAACATTGTTTAACACGCATCAATGGAAGAGAGGATAAATTCAAATTTCCTGACATACTTGCTGTCTTTTTGTGAATGCATCAGTCCAGCAGATTACGCTTACTTTTGTTTTTTGTTCCTGAGATGCAATTATCATCATCTCTCGGGAAACCCTAAAAGTTTGACATCAGCTGCATGTTGCAAACAGCACTGATCTTTGAGAATCAAATACTTTTAGTTCTGGTTGTAGTTTGCATGTTTGTGGGTGTTTTCTCCTCTAAATGCATGCATAAAATCTCTTTTAAATATGGACAAACAGTGTCAGCACAGAGACTATTTGGTTGGTAACTCAGTTTGCGCTCTTCTTTTGCGATGGCTTTAAAAGTAGAGGGATTTATAAAATCTGTTTTTGAATCTGATTACTGTCAGTGGAATCTCAGATAAAGGTTATGGATGTTTATTATTAACTAATGTGTGTGAGTTAGGGTTGTTTTGTCTGAAGAGAGAGGAGCCTGCAGGTGCACAGATCCTGCGCACATATAACTCAAAGGCTTCCTCCTCTGCTGTCTGTAAGCTGGAAAGCAGAAGTTGTCTTGACCTTGAACTTCTACTGACTGTGGGCAGCAGGATGACGCAACTGGTAGAGCTGCTGCCTCTTAGCGAGCAGGTCCCTGGTTCAAATCCTGGTCCGGGGGCCTTTCTGAGTGGAGTTTGCATGTTCTCTCAGTGCATGCGTGGGTTTTCTCTGGGTACTCCGGTTTACTTCCACAGACCAAAAACATGCATGTTAGGCTGATTGGTAACTCTAAATTGTCTCTAGGTGTGAGTGAGAGAGTGAACGGTTGTTTGTCTCGTTTGTCTCTATGTGTCTCTGTGATGGACTGGAGACCTGTCCAGGGTGTACCCTGCCCCTCGTACAGTGATTGCCGGACATGGGCACCGGCGACACCCGTGACCCAAAATGGAAGAAGCAGGTAAAAGATAATGGATGGATGGATGGATGGATGGATGGATATTTTACCCGCTTCTTCCATTTTGCATCATGGGGGTCACTGGTGCCCATGTCCAGCAATCACTGTGTGAGGGGCAGGGTACACACATGCATGGAGAGAACATCCTAAATCCACCCAGAAAGGCCTCTGGACCGGGATTTGAACTGGGGACCTGCTAGCTGAGAGGCAGCACCTGTACCAATTGTGCCACCGTGCTGCCAATATACATACTGTATATGTAAGTGTGTGTGTGTCAGGAAGGGCATCCGGCGTAAAAAAACAATTGCCAAGTCTTCATGCAACTAGTTTGCTATGGTGACCCCTGACAAAGGGAGAAGCCG